>CAODLS010196831.1:0-17678 GCA_948243855.1 Flueggea neowawraea | reverse complement strand
AAGAGGATGGACAAGAAACAGAATAAAAGGGGTAAGAAACCCTAGTAAGAAAATGACACTTTAGAGTGACACCAAGCCTCATAAAAATTGTTTTTGAAAACATTTCAAAAATATTCACATGCACATATAAGTGTATATACGTATACACACTTATACTAAAATATAGTTCAAAAACTAGTTTTGAAAACATTCGCATCCAAAGCAAACAACAGACAAAAATGTACATAATATATATATCATATAGTATAGCTGAGGTGGATATGGGACCTAAAACTGACGAATATAGCACTTGTTTGGCGGACACACGACTACCATAAACCTGCTAATCGGGCCTTGACTGCGCATTAGTATACCAAATGCTACGTTTACCCTACGTAACATAGGTGCCTCATTCCAAAAAATATATATATATATATAAACCATATATATAACTAACACACATGCTGAGTAAAAATCATTTTACAAATAATATTTATATACCTTATATAAATATTCAAAATCTAAGACTGAATAAATTTGCAGAAAATATTTATAAATCATATAAATATTATTTATCAAAACAAAAATTGAATATTAATAATCACATAATCCAGATTATTAATTAACCAAACCATTATTATTCCATTTTCAGATTAATGGCGAACACAATAAAAACATATAATTTAGGAGACACATCTTATGTGTTTGAAGCTGTCATTCCACTCACCTGGTATCCGAAGTTATGGATCTAGTCAAGCACCACTGACAGGTGGTTGATCCTGCTGATAAGCACAAGAAGTTGAAACAGATACAAACATCACCATTTATCAGAATCGAACACTAGTATTATGACAGTACCGAAGGCATGATATGCAAATACAGATGCAGATCCTAGGATGACGTCAAAATTCTAATTCGGTCGAAGATCTTACATTGAAACCTAAAAAATTGGAATCTACAAGAAAAACTAGTTGGATCCTTATTTTTTGTAAAATTATGTTATGGTCCCCCGACCCAGGTAAAATTACGAAATGGTCCTAAAATTTTCAAAAAAAATCTATTAAGTCCTCCAAGTAGTTAGAATTTTAAATAGAGCTCTTAAACTCACATAAATTGAAAATTAGTCCTTAAACTCTCAAAATATCATATTGCTCCCTAAATTGAAAAATATCAGAATTAGTCCACAAGTATGCAAATATCAGAATTGGTCCTTGCAACAAAAAACTACACAAAAACATCCCTAAAACCAAAACAGTTGAAACCTGATGTTCTAAACCATCCATATTACCTCAAATCATCCTCTAGAACACAAATCTAACATTGGTTTCCATTAATTCATCATAAAACCATTAATTTCTTTAACTGAATGTTCAAACTAAATAAACCCATAAATAAAAATCATCAATTTCTCATCAATCAAGCCAAATCTATGTTCTCTCATGTTCCTCATACTAATATCTAATATAAACAACTCTAAATCAAACCAAAAATCCTCCCAAAACTGAATCCTAGCTCCATTCAAACCCATTTTCGTTCAAACTTTTATTCAAGCAATTAAATGCATAAAATGGAGCTAAAAACCAAAAATAATCGATGAAATTACCTCAAATTTGATGGAACAATGATCTGGGGGCAAGAGGGAGTGATTTGGGTTGAATTTGAGTCAAGAAATGGAGAGAAAACGAAACAAAGAGAGAAGGAGGTCGACTCATTTTTAATAAGGAGTTGCAGAGTGAAACAACGCCATTTTGGGCATTGGTGGGGAAAAAATTGAAACGACACGTCGTCTGGTCACACTGCTGCCACACACACACGTGAACGACATGCGAAAGGCGCAGACGACAGCGCTTTGTGACACGTCATTTGACGATGGTCTGAGGCACGCACATGGACAACAAGCACGACCACGCGAACGACAGCCCTTCCAGCAACAAATTACATGCATCTTGGCAACCAACGACAGACGATCGGTCGTTCGGTCTCTTTTTTCCAGATTTCATTTTTCAATTTATCACCAATTTTCACTTAATAATTTATTATCAAATCACTATTAACTTTCATTAATAACCCAATTAACATATTAAACACAAAATTTACCTTTCAATCACCAAAAATAAAATTTCAATTTATCCCAAATTTATCAAAAAATAAAATAATAATTACAAAAAATATGGGATATTACAATGTGACACGCTACATGACAGTCAACTAAGCAAACTTATGACACTAGTGCAAATGCGTTTCGAAACGAACTTTTCCTCTTACACTAGACAATCTGCATAGCCAAGTTTACTTGCCCAACTAGTCATGTTTGGTCGAATCAATAATGACCTTTAACGATAAGCTAAGGTAGCAAAACTTAATTACACGTTTTAAATGTGTTAAGGGTTGTAAGGGTAGGTAGTACCGAGAACCATATGTTCACGGCAGGGTCTCACACGAGAAAAAGTTAGATCTATTTTTTAAAATCTTTTCCATCCCCATAGTCTTGTATATAGCACACATGTTATGATCATGTGTTGTGGTGTTCTTTCATTCCTTGGAGGAGCACATGTTTATACAAGAATGTTAACACCACACATAAACTTCGATTACGATGCATTTCGCCATCCAATCTTAATCCATACCTTAACAGGATTACTTCTGGTTTTAAGACATAATATGCTAAAAAATTTTCAATTTTAGCTTCTGATCGTTTAATGATTGCATAGGAATTTATCCTATGGCATACGTTTCTTATCGTACAACTTTTTCTTGCCTTTTTATAATGAACTCACCACTGCAAAATGCAAGACGGTCTCTTGATTATGAACCCGCTCTCTTCTACATTCAAAATTAGTCTCATCTTAGTTATTCTCCCAATGAGCTGGGAAAACTAAGGTAAACACTCATGTGAATGGGTTACTTCTCTGTCCAACATGCTTTCACACTCAACGCTACTACAAATGTGAACTTTCAATATGTGCGATCGTGTATTGCCCACAATGATCTTATTAAAGATCATGTTTTAAGGGATTACACATTTCTTGTGCCATGTGGATCTTAAAGAACCTATTCCTTATAGACTTTTACTAATGGATCTACAATCACGTCTCACATGAGCTTACATTTCAAGTTCATATCCCTATGTAACTAAGTCTTTCACAACATAATACTTGGTCTTAATTTGCTTAGACTTAGATTAGATATTCTCGATCCTTAAGCAATCGGGGTCAACTGTCACTAAAGACTGTCGAAGGTTCTTTAGTTGATTAGTGCTAAGTAGAACATTCCATTGTATAGCTAACTTTCCCATTACACTGTAGTTAATGAAGCTATGGCATCAGCTTCTTTTAACACATATTTATATGTGGTCCTCACATTAATGTGGACAGATAGTTCTGCTAAGTAAAAACATATAACCGGACATGGACTTTCTTGTAGTCACATCATTACGTAGAGTAGCAACTATGTCTCATTTCATCACCATCTCTTATGATAACACAGTGCCTTGCAGTGCCTCTAAAGTATCCAAGTATCTTGCTCATTACTTTCCAATATCCTGCTTATGTGTTGGATCATTATTTGCTAGCCAACTTGACTGTATAGAAAACTCTAAGCATTATGTACACCTAGGCATTTACTACAAGACATGGTCTTGTAATCATCACATGTACTCTATATTACAAAAGACATTACTCTATATTACTAAAGATATTCATATGACATTTGTATGAAGAATATTCCTTACACATTCTTCATTTCACATAGGTTTATGGGCACATGAACTTGCTAAGATGCTTACTCTTAATCACGGGGTATCTATGGGTTATGCATTTCTACATCTTGAAGCGTTCAAGTACTTTGTTGATCCACCTCACTTAAAGATGGACAACAATCCACTTGAACGATCTTTTGGAGTTTGACTCCAAGGTCAACCCATATTAGCAATCTCAGATCTCAACCAATTTTTGGGGTCATTCAAGTATACTAGACAATTTCTAGATACAAGTGTGATTTTCACACCAGATAAGAATGACAATATTCACCTTAAAATAAATGGTATTATCACAACAGATATGAATGTACCATCTTATCAAAAAATGTCTAAAGACGTACCTTAAACGATGAAACCATTAGGTTAAACCATATAGGTTTCTGCTCCAAATTCTCTAGTGAGAAAAGGAGTCTTTACATCCATTAATGTAGGTTGAGATATAGACTATCCCAAATGTCATAGTCTATTATGTAAACATAAATCTTTCAACAAGTTGGACTTTTCCAATCTCGTTGACTAAATTCCATTAAACGATTATTGATGTCTTAGTCGATTTATCGCTCAAGTATTCACTTATCTCCAATGGGTATTCACCATTTAGGTAGATTAACCATTTCTCAATCATGGTTTGATCTCAAATGTCATTTGCATTTCCATTGCTTTAATTCATATAATTTTCACTGGGATGAGTGAACCTCTGACATACTTGTAGGTTCGTCCTTGACTTGTGGGGTTACTAAAAGGATCACGATCGATTCATTTATCGAAAAAATATCATCGCGAGACTTTAGCTAAAAAGAATCACGGTCGAATCATGTATCGAAAAATATTATCATGAGACTTTATCCCTTTTAGTTATATGCATTTTCTAAAAATGCTCCCACTGGGTAAGCTCCATACAGGAACTCCTACTAGGATCAAATTTCTTTGCTCCCACAGGTTCAAGTTCCATATAGAAACTCCCACTAGGATTAAAATACCTACTCCCACTAGAAAATAGGAATCTTGCTCCCACTAAAGTGAGGATTAGGAACATCCACACACGCTTGAGGTATAGAAGTTTAATCGTTCTACGACCTAGTCGATGCATCCTTTTCGGAGAAAGAGATGAAAATCGTTAGTTTAGATCGATCTCCTAAGATTTTAAGACTTTGAATCGTTCTAAAACTTTATGATGCATCATTTTTGTAGAAAGAGATAACAATCGTTTAGTTTAGAGCGATCTCTTAAGATTTTAAAACCCAATGATGTAATTTACTGATTTACACTAGCCAACTTTCTTCCTCATCCCTCATCCTCCTCAAGAATTCTCCCACTCGGATGGAGTGATCCTGAGGGACTTAGTTCCTGAGTCTCAAAGAAAATGAAATCTTTTCCACTTTATCCCAGTTAAGAAATTTGTTCCTTCTAGGAATGTGACTTCTTATAACTCGTTATCATGCCAATTTCTCATTATCCAACGACAAATGTGCCATTTTGACACAATAAGATGTCTAACACCTCATGCTTCTCATTCATTTTAACCAAAGTATCATGGATATTGGCGATATATCTCTTAGTTAAAGGTGGTTTAGGTCAAACCATTGGCCAATTGACAAACCATGAGATATATAAGTAACGAAATTTCGATGGCATATGGATTTCGAATGTTATGGCCTTTGCCATCATACTTCTCACCATATTGAGGATAGTTCCACTTCTCCTTTTCACTATGCAAATTATTCACAAAGTGTAGGAATAAATAGCTTATATTCAATTCCCTTTCATCACACAAAGCTTTAGTCTCATCTTATAGATGTTCACAACTTTAGTCGATCTACAAAACTTTATTTGATTCTCATCTTGACTTGCAAGAAGTAATAACTAACTTGGTCATTCTTACGTATGAGAAATCAAATAGATAAGGTTGTGCCTTCCACAGTCATATATATATAAGCAATAAAGTATTAGGTTATAGCCTTGACCTCTTATTATTTTGATGTCAAACATCAAAAGTGAATTAATAACAATGAGAATTTAGCTCTAAATGCATTTCCAAATGGTTTATGCTATCTAGTTTTTCCTTTTTGCAATGCTCGCAATCATGCAACTTAAACTTACACAATTGCCTAATACTCCCACTTGAGCTAATCGATGTACCCGATTTTGTCAATGTGGTTGAGTTGTGTGCATTAACTTCATATAATCCCTTTCGACAATGTGAAGTAGCAAGAATGAAAACTAGATTTTTCAATTGTCAAGTTCTTTACCTTAACTGAGAAACCACTTTTAGTGCCGAAGTAATTACCCACTCAAACATTGTCTAACAAATACCATTATTGTTAGAGAATATATTGAAGACAAACTTCAATATAGTCACAACATAATCTAATGCAAGAAAAAGTTTGGCTTTTTGAACAAGACTAGCTCACTCATGCCAATTCCTTGAACTCCCACTTTTGAGTTGTTCCTTGCATGCTCAATTTGTTCCTCCTTAGAACTATTTGATGTCCAATGAAGTCGCATCAAAACTTCATTGTGAGGATCTTTAAGATTGAATAAATTGTCACAAAATGACTAAATTCAAGTAAGAACATTGAACAAGATAGCTAGTCTCACACCCGTGACTTTGAGCAACATACCCTCAAAGTTGCATTGACTAACATGTGATGTGCCTTTGGTCATTAACATTTAACACAAAATGTCAACGTTGTCCATGTTCAAGGATTTCCTCGAAATTCTATCTAGTCTCTCACTTCTTAAAGATTTAAGGTGCTTAAACCTTTTTCCTTGCATTCGCATTGGATTTTATTCAATAGAATAAGGCATCGTCAAATTTCTCACGATCTCATGTTTGGTATAAGCGTGGATTATATGCAAATAGATTTGCTCCTAACTTCTAGGCAAGAAGTGGATAACAACTTTGGACCTCGCCCTTAATCAAACAATGATCAAGATCACTAGATTTCTGATCATGTAAGCCATTTTGCCTTTACTCACATGATTATGACACTTGTAGCAATTATTAGTATCGATGGTCAAATACTGCGAGCTTAGTTAGTGTCTCGCTTACTAATTGCTCCTTAAATGCAATTTGCAAAATATTGCACTTTGATACTTGAAAAATAGTCAAGTGATTACATCATCTTTTGTGCTAACAAGATGATGGATGTAGTGGAATTTCTCACTTCCACATCTCATAGACATCTCAGTCTAAAAATATATTGAGTGGTATTCTACTCCTCCTCGAATTTGGCCATAACCAAGTTCAATAGAGAACGTGCTTATGCTCTTAGAGTACAGAGCTCATCATATGTTCTCATATGGCTCGGCATCAATCGACTTTACAAGCAGTGAGTAACACAAATACATATAACAAACAATAAGACATAGTTGCATACAAGCAATCCACATAGTAATACATATATATTTACCATCCAATCAAAATTAAACTAGCATAGTCTCTTATTAAGTTTTGAATCGAAATGTAAACTAGATACACATTTACCATCTCAGACATAATAATTAACCATACTATATTTAATTTTATAGACAGTAAATAATGACTGATTGGATTCACTTTTAAAGCCCACTTGACTTAGGAAAATCTATGTTGGTCATCTCAATTATTAAGACAAACTCAATAATTGGACAATATATTCAACATATAAAAATATTGCATATTAAATTAAGACAAATCATCACAACAATAAGACAAAACAATAAATAGAATCAACATCATTTATTGTATCAACATGTTGTCCAAACAATTTATCTCAATGTTAATATACAAACATCAACATTGGGTAGCATCAACACACAAACAATGCTCACAAATATCCCAATCATAATACTACACGAATATAGTATTAAGCCTATGCCTGTCAATTAGATACCCGATGGCCTTTTCTAAAGTGTTACAATAGAATTTGTAAGTTGTCGTGTCAACTTATCAATAATTCTATTAATCATACGACCTTAAAGTGGATCTCCCACTTCTCACGATCTCTCTTCATGATCATAGTATAATATTAGACATACCAATTTCAAAATATTTTCACTTTTTAGAATCTCTAAGTGACTTTTGATGATACTTAAGGGATCATGTTTTCATGAAATTCTAGAATGAACCAATGACCTAGCCAATACCCGTGATAAGAATCATAAACTTTTATGAAGTAAGTAAACCTTCATCACTTTTGTACTTATAATGCACAATTATTTTCTTATCATTATGAACATCATCTTCCCAAAATACTCTCTTTGAGAGCTGTGCAAATTCTTCTTAATTCGCATTGCATTCAATGAAATATCGTTTTATCCCATTCATTTATTTGTAATACATTACAAATAAAATGGGTATATATTCACTCTCGTATAACCCAAATAATTGAAATCTATTCTCAATTATCTAAATGATAAGCATATTTGCATGTTTTTAAAAATTAATTATTTTGAAAACTAATTTCCAAAATAATTCTTGGAAGAAAACACATTTTTCACAATTTTTCAACAATTTTTGACACTCAACAATTAGGAAACAATAGTTACGAAACTCAAAAAATTGTGAAAAATATGTCAAAAATTCCAGAAAAATTCAAATTTTATTTTTGTCAAACATTTGGTGGTAAGCACATGTGTCACGTGCCGATGTAGGCCGAAGAGAAGGTTCACGTGTTGACAACTTACTCTACGCTCACTGCACGCTCCACACGAGGCTACTCGTCCGCTGCAACGTGTCGACATGCAGGGGGTGCCACATGTCAGGCGGTGAATGGTCCACTCGTTGTCCACGTTTCTTCCACGTGTCGGCCCATGGTTGGTCTAATCTGATGACGTAGCTTCCATGTCATTGTGTCGTGTGGCGTTCTGTGTGGCTCGCTTGCCATGTGTTTAGTCAGTTAAAGTTGACTGGTCGCCTCTGCCACGTGTCAAAATTTGATTGGTCAGCGTGGTTTTTTAGCCAATCAAAAATCGTCATGCACGCCAAGTGGTGCGTTTTGATCGGTTCACGTTCACCCAATAAGAATATATCACGTGGCCTTATTGGATCAGATGAAAAAATTCATCTGAAAGCTTCCCACTTAGTATTTTTCGATCGAATTTTTGCCTATTTGACGATCTTTTCGATGGAATTTTGATACGAAATTTTGGCAGTTACGTTTTTTAGGTCGTTGATCTCAAATCTTTTGTCGTAATTTTGAAATTCCAACTTTCAGTTTTCTGCTCCTGACGAACTCGAACAAAAAACGGTGTTACAGACATAAAGTCGAATGCAATAAAATTACAGGAGGCATCCTAGACAGAGACCAACAATATTTTTGAAACATATTCAAAACATTTGTGCTGCCTATGTACCAATGAAGTAATCGCTTACTGGTTTAACATATAAACAGTATAATTAATAAGTTTGACTTACTAACCTCGATTCCAGCGTAAGTTAGCAGAGGAACAGGATCAGATTCGATGTTACTCGTGCGAGTAAACCACGGTTAAGTTGTCAACGGGAGTGCTCAGCTGCTTCGCAATCTAGATGCCACGTGGATCGATGTAGGACTTAGTGGAGATGAAGAAGAACTTCTTCTTCTTCTCGGTGAGAGAGAAATCGATCTCTCTCTCTCACCTCTCTTATGTGTGTGTGTTGGAATGAATGGTGGAAGAAGAAGAATTTTCTTCTTTTATAAGCCACCAAATGGGCTTGTGGACCTAACGGGCCTTGTGGGCCCAGTTCGTCCCTAACTCAATTGGGCTCGCCAATTGGTCTCAGTTCACACCTTGACTGATCAGGTTCGGTTCCCTCGTCTTGGGCGAACTGCTTTTCCTAACAAAAATTTTAATAGAGACAAATATGAAAAAGCAATGTTGTATCATTATTTTAGAATTTGTGATTGACATACGTGGTTTGGGTTTTTAATTTTCCCTAACGTTTTTTTAATTTTCAATTGGCTTTTCAATTTTTCTCGTTGGAACTATATTTTTTATTGGGGTTTTGAATTTTTGATCTAGGTGTTTCAATTTTTGATCTATCTTTGAAAATTTTTATCTAGATTTTTAATTTTTGATCTAGAGTTTTCAATTTTGCTCTAGCTTTTGCTCTTTGTTGTTGACAAGAAAACAATAGTTTTAAAAATTTTGCTAAATTTTAGACCTTTCAATAATTTCGGTTGGATAAATACTAGGGTTAAGCTAATCTTAGATGTGATCTCATATTGATGATAGTTTCATGTTTATGATATGGGTTTAGAAAGAAGTTAGAGGAGAGACAAAGAACAGAGGTGGGTTGATGATAGTTTCATATTTGTGATGTGGGTGGGGTTCGGACTAAAATGGGTAGGGTAGGGTATGGGTTGGGTTGGATCGGGTTGTTTATTAGTGGCCATATTAGTATGCCACGTGTACAGGAAATAAGAGATGTGGCATGCTTGCGTAGCACTTTATGTCTAGCCTGTCGATTTATCTGGGCAAAATGACCTTCTTGAAGCGAAAAAACCCAGACCACTATATAACATTTTTTTCTTATGTGACCAAAGTTGAGTAACGTGAAAACTTACGTGACCATGTGTATTATTAACCCTTATAACAGCTTCACTATTTTCCTCGGGAATGCCATGCGGTATTTTTTTTTTACCTAATTAATTTGGATTTGATTCGGATAAGATATTTACAAAAAAATTTTGCATATTGAAAGTTCAAGTTCAGATACCAATTTGTTGGCTTAGTAACACATGTTGGTTACAGGCGGGTGAACATGTCGAAAAGATCAAGATTTGACCCATCGTTAACATGTTGATTTTAAATGGACTGACTACCTATTTAATTGGATCTAGAGTTCAATTCCGAGACACATTTGTTAGAAATAAAAAATCATTCATATTGGTCAATACTCTAATTCAATTCTGGTCATCTACTCTTTTAAAAGAAGGTTCGAACTCGGTTATCCCTACAATTTTTGTTTTTTAGAACGCCTCTTTCTTTAGTTCCCTTCGATACAAATTGACGACCTTATGAGAACAATGAAAAACCAAGAAGCCAGGTCAATGGTCTTGGCATCCACGTTACGGCAGCGTCAGAATTTTTTTAAAGCGCCGGACAATGAGTTCAAGCCATGTGGGCCTTGGTGTCAACATTGCCAAGCGTCCTTAAAGGAGACTTTCCTTGACGAAATCCCGACACGCCAGGACTGCATGCATCAATCGTGACTTGTTTTATATGAAGCAATTACATGTGTGTGCCAGGATAACAATAGAACCATAAACAAATACCAATTTATTATCACTAAATGGCTCCAAGATGGAACCTCCACCGAAAGTGGCATATACTAGATAGATATACAAAAGAATTTATAAAAAAGAAAGAAAATGGTTGTCTAGAACAAAGCCAAACTCCGGCCTTGCCCAACCCAGATATGTACTCATCGTGCGCTTTCCTTTCCTGTCATGAAATTAACACAAAAACTGCTACGGAAAGCTTTTGTGACAGCTCTAATCAAACTATGCCCCAACTATGACATATTAACAAAAAATAAACCAATCAAGAACAGCTCAAGTTTCAAACTAGAATGAAAAATTGCATAAAAAGAGAGACAGAATGGCAATCAAGACTACACTCCTGGTGGTGGTGGTGGAGATAATAAGGGTTGAGCCTGAGCAGGAGCAGCAGGGCCGCCGCCGTTATTCTCCCAAGGCCTCACGGTGAATAACACCACCAATAAGATGATTAGTAAGAGTATACTGATGGCAATGCAAGTCCATTTCCGGGTGTTTTTCTGCAATTTTCTTGCTGTATGCAGCTGCTGGGTACCGCCTCGTACGAAGGAACTAGCTCTTTGCATATTGCTCTCAATGTCATCCAACTGCTCTCCTTGAGCTTGGACCAGCACAGCCATGTCCAAGAACACTTGGTGCAACTCCTTGAGATTCTTCTCCATGTCTTTGACAGCATCATGCCTCTCTTGAATCTCATTTATTGTGTCTAAAATCCTTCCCTTGCCTTGCTCTTGAATTGCCTTCTGCAGAAAAGTCTCACTCTCACCTGCACATCACCATGTATTGACATCTATTAACATCTATACTTCCTCCAAAGTCCATCTCAGTTTCACATTTATAATCAAAATGGTGAAACTATCTAAACAGGCTTTGAGGAATCTTGATTAATCCGCTCCCCCGGTCTGATTAAACAAAACAATTCATTTTTCTTTTCAATTTGCATTAATACAAATCAAATTCTCGACCACTTAGCGCTTAAGACTACTCTGCACAGAGCAATTCATATTTTTTGACAAACCATTTAATTTGATCTAAAGATTGACCTCATGATCCTTTGGTGCTGGAGGTGACTCCTCGAATTTAAAAGTTGTCTTTTTCTTTAAAAAAATAGTTAATTAAGCTACAATTACTTGCTTGAATAATTTTTTTTTAATTGTTGCCCATCAACCCACAACTTGGCATACGAATCGAACTCCTGTCATTAATAAAACAATGATCGATACCTAATTCACATATCACTCCATTGCATATTACACAATTTCTTTTGCAGATCAAATTTCATTGGAACATCTAATTTCTCTGAACTTGGCATTTAAGAGTCGTGTAAAGATAATAGTAATTAATAATGATAAATTTACCTGTAGAGATCAAGCGATCGAGAGTCCTCTCATCGGGATTCTCTCCGGTGACGGTGAAGTACCTCCTTTGCACAGTCTCTCTGTACTCACTCGATATCCTCTCTCTCAACGCACTAAAGCTCTCCATCGAATCCTTCAACTTCTTCCTCAATCCATTCACCACTGACGTCCTCGTCCGATCCGACGACGACCCGGGCCCGCAACCTGGAAGACTCCGGTTCGCTGCATTAGACCGGTCTAGAGCCTCCAACCGAACCTTGATCAGCTTCGCCTTCTTCAACGCCATCGCCACGTCAGCGTCCATGCGAGCCCGCAGTTCCTTCACGGCTTTTGCGTTGTGCAGAGTCTTGCTTTGCTCGTGACTTGACTGGAGGCTCTCGTTGAGCCTTTCTAGCTCTTTAAGCTCGTCTTTAACGGACTCCACGTCTTCGAAGAATTTGTCGAGGTTGACACCGCCGGTAGACGGCGTCGTCGCGGAGGACATCTCGATGACATGGTGGTGGCGGTCAGGGGATGCTTCTTCGCTGCGGAAGCGAGAGAAAGAGCCTGAGAAAAGATCGTTCATTCTGTCGTTGTGGTTGTTTTGACACTAATTTCGAAAGAAAACCAGAAAGAAAGGATCTTTATGAGAAATGATCAGAAAAGGAAGGAGCTTTGGGGTTAGAGAGGGAGAGACGAAGAGGGTATGGATCAGAATGATAAGAGAAGGTGGGTTTTAACGGTGGGTGGTTTTGATGGCTGTTCCTGTTTGGTTTGGTCAACTGGGTCGCTGGTTCAACTACTCCGGCTCAGTTTGGGATCTTCTTTTGGTTTTTTTGGGTATTTACAAATGAAACGACAGTGAGAGGGAGAGAGATGGGAGGGTTTAAGGGACATTTCATGAATTGGGGTTAATAAATAAGAAGAGTACTGTGAAGAAAGTGAAAGAGGAAGGAACATGGAAGAGGAGGAGTTGAAAGAGTCCTGTTTTGTGGGTTGAGGAGAGGTCAAAACATGGAAAGTTCATGGGCTGTTGTAGATGGAGGCGGACGGAGTTAGATTTTCACGAGAAACCGCGTTAGTGTAAAGAGTGTATTGGTGGGAAAATACCCAGGTTTTGAAAGATAAGACTCGGTCGAAATGATTTGGATTTCGGGGTTTTTATCCTTTTTTGTAATTTAAAAGTTTGCATATGCATGTTTTTGAGTATGGTAAACAAACTTTCTCCGATAATAAATTCTTACAATAGGACCATCTTTTTTATTAAAATATAATTTTTTTATTAATATATAATTTTTCTTTGTTGAAATTATAAATTTTTTTATTATATATTAAAAATTATTAATTATAAAATAATAAATTTTAATAAAAAAATATTGAACGAGCTCCGGCTAACTTGTAAGAAATTATTATCCCATTTTCTCTGTTTTATCGGAAAAGGAAATTGAATTTTAATTTCCAAAACAAGGACGTTGCACTTGTAGGTAAAAATCTTTTTAATAACTTTTTTCTTTCAAAAAAGAGGGATTTGAGTATATAATAAGTTCATGCATAAAATTATATTTAATCATTGTCCAAAATTACAATTTGCAACCTGCAAGTGGGATTTGTTATTCATGATCAACAAAATCCGGATGAAAAAAACATTGCCAATTTGTTGTCGTTGCTAGATTAAGTACTCAACAGAGAAATACTCGATCGCGATAAAGAGGCTTCATTCAGCCGATTCAAATTAGCCCCACATTGAAAGGGAAACAGGATTTTTAGTCCAGTATGTGATCTTCCAATTTGTGAAGGGAGTTGTTCGGCTACTTTATGACTCGAGGACTGAACTACACAAAATTTCTCATGTCGAGTGTTTATGAAAGAAAATTATAGATGCCTGACAAAAAACTGTTGAATTTTGATGCATATTACGAAACAAAAATTGGTTTCTGATGAGTAATATGAATACATTTGATCACTATTATTATTGCTGAAATACAAAAGAATGCGATTTGTTCCATTCATCGCTGAGCTTCCCTAAATTGCAAAATCCCTATTTTTCTCAAAAATTAACACACATTGACAAGATAATTTACGAGTCAAAGGTACATTTTCAGATCTTCTATCCGACATTGCGTTACCCATGCCGACACCTAATCTCAATCAGATTTCAGCACTGTCATATAATACGGATACCCAGGGCTCGTTCCTGACGTCTCTTTTGTTTCCTCTTGATTTTCTTTACCATTTTCCAGCAGAAGTTTCCAATTTATGGCATAGTTTGACAGATCATATGTACCTGGAGAGAACACACAAATCTGGAGAGGAATGTCGACGGAGGACATCGGCTGAAGCTGGACTTTTGTAGAGCTTGCGCCAGACCAGATGAATGGAGAAACACTTTCCTGCGGCGGTGGTGGCTTTACTGTAAGGGTTCCAAGAACTTCGGAAGTGACTTTAATGTCATTTACTAAAGACGAACTGTACCACCCCACTTGGTTGCCGGAACTACCTGTAGTGGCGTCACTTAATTGACCACTGGTGCTCGGGGAATCATAGGTGTTAATGCCCACGGACGCAACAGCATCTGTTGAGTTGTAAATGATCATCTTCAGGTTTATTTCGCGAAATGAAGCAGAAAAGTCGTGATGTATCGTCTGAGGACCATCCACTACCCATGATATCGGGCTAGTACTTGCAGTGCTGCAAAAAGAAATTTTGAAATCAATAAAAAACAAAAATGATCATGACGAAAAAAAAAAATTAGTAGTACTATTACAATTCTACAGGACAAAGAAGAGATTTCATTATAAGCCTTGCCTGCAGCAACACTCATGATGAGAAAAGATATAAGGTGAATCAGAAACCCCTCGATTAGTTTCAGTTTTCAGCAATCTAGATATCAAAACGAAATCCACAGCATTTGCATCTTCCTGTTACATACATAGAAAATATCATCAAAATGGAAATTACAGTTAAAAAAGAAACAACTAATATGTGACAATAAATATAAGAAAAATTTAATCACAAAAGTGGATGCTTAATCGCAACCTTTGACTAAACAGAAGATAAAACGAGGAAAGTTATATTTGGAACCAAAATCCATTAAAAGTTAATGCAACTTGTGCAGCAACAATTCCACGTGTTGCATGGTTATACAAAGCAATACAAGGTCCTAGGAAAACAGAAAGCCCATGTACTAATTTGCACTGATAGTTTCAGGTTCATAAGCATTGGTGGTAAGAAAGGTGGAGGTCGGGGTACTCAATGGGAAACAGAACCAAATGGCCAGGACAGAGAAGAAAATACATTGAAGCACAAAGGAAAGAACCCAAGCTAAATATCATTCAGAAGTCGCCAACCTGATCAGAAACTCCATGCTGTATTCTTTCAAAACTGTGGAAATCAGCCAAAGGACATCTGGATATATCAAAAAAAGCTTGTTCACTTCCCTCTAGAGCCAACTTTATATCATGTCCAAAGCTTCCTTGCGACATTTTTTCTGTGTCACTCAATAATTTCCTGGAACTCTGAACGAAAGAATGAAAACCAGCAAATTAAACTGCATGATAAATTGGTAAATTTGAAAAAGTGCAAGTAGATGTATTAGTAGATGTAAATTAAAAACTGAGCATCACTCAGTACATGAAAAATGATGGACAAGTGCACTGCCACATCTGTGTAGCATATTGCAGGATGATCCTTCAAGACGAATCATAAATATAGGGAATACGATACATCAAATAATTTGAGGCCCAGACATTAAAATATGTTAATGACATAACAGAAGAAACCATAGTGCACAAAGGATCAAGATAGAGATGAGATATTTGCAAGATTTGAACTTTACAGAAGCGTAGGTAGGAAACAGAGGAACAAAATAGAACTAAGGAAGGTGCTTAAACCAGAAAGAGTAATCATGCCCAACCTTAAGCTTGAAAAAGCACGACAATGCTTGACCAGCAATTAAAGACTGCACAGTGAAGATGGTATCCACAGGTTGAAGCAGCAAAATCTCCCACTGCCGTCCAACAGTTGATAACTGGTTAAGTTGGAAACTCTCTGAACTAGTTTTGTTGATCACATCCATGCGTACAAGGAACTCTTGCAATTTTGACGGGCAAGGACTGATATTAAATGAAACATCCAAAGAGGGTAACACCTAAAAAAGATAAATAATGACAGTTTAGCACAGATTGATAGACTCAAATGAATGATAATAATAAAGAAATTCATAAAATATATTGGAAATGGAACACATGTTATACACCTTACAAACATAAGTTGTATACAAATTCCATCTAGGAAAACTTTGGTCTTGCCATTAATAAGAAATCCTGCTCAAACTATTATTACCCTAGAAATTCGATCTCATCTAAAGCTACCACAAACAATTTATAGATCACTAGCAAAAAGCAAGTAATGAAAAATGAGCCAAGAATCTCCAATATCCATCTACCATGTGCAAGTTCACACCTCAAAATTATAATTCATTCGCAGAGTGCGGTATCTCATAACACTTGATGCATCTTCCATCTCATAATATATTACTGCATATAAGGAAATGTTTCCAGTCATGGCAGCCCGAAACCACAGGGGCCATGATAAAGGAGTTTCACCTTTTACTGAGATATCCTGAGAAGAAACAAGCAAGGAGTTTGAATAAGATTGCCAAAATACAAATGTGTTGTTACTTTCCTAGGAGAAACTGCGCATAGAAACTTCAATTCTGACCTCAGGAAATACAAAAGCACCATTGGACACTGTTTTAGGATCACCATGTGAGCCAGCTTCTTCTGCATTTGTCCTCTCATGTAAGCAAGCAGGAATTTCTGCATTCAAATCTTCTTGTTTCCCAATAGTTAAGAATCTAGGATGACTGATCTTCATTTTCAAATTCTGTCATGCACAATGCAAAACAGATACAAAATATTTAATGCCACTGTGTATCACAATTCTCACATACAGACCAGCAGAAGTTGATCCTTCATGATCCCTCGTGACATATCGATCATTCACTAATCACTCTTAAGTGGGCACAAAACTCAAGCTCTCTCTACATGTGAAAGAAGTTGATCACTCCTCACCAGGATGACACAAATACTAAGACGCTGATATAAGAATAGATACCTTAATAGGAAGTTCTGAACTGTTCCTCAACTCCAAGACAACATGCCGTAAATCACCAGCATATGCCTTTTTTGGTAAAGCATGAATAAAGCCCTCAAGCTTGGGTAGATTCTGGCGATGAAGTAAACAAACTAAGAAAAAAAGAAATTGCTGAAAAGTAACATTTAAATGAAACACAACTGAGAGCAAACTGGCTTCTCACCTTTATCACTACAAATTTCATGTCATTGTTAGGAACATGCTTAA
>CAODLS010196806.1:0-12453 GCA_948243855.1 Flueggea neowawraea | reverse complement strand
AAAGGCCTAAACTACAAGTATTTTATAACTATTAAAATTAGGATAATTAAACAAATTAGTGCTTGAGGGATAGCGAAATCCACAAGTGCATCCTTGTGATTTGAAACCACTTGTAGTTGATCTTCAATGTAGTTGATCCTCAATGTCCAACAACAATAATGGTTTTATGCTTTGGTATCGATTATTAGATTGCGCACCCCCCTAAAGTCAATGAGTAAAATAGAGTTTTGATAATAATATGTTATTACTTCCACTCTTCAAACTGGTGGATTGAGTTCAACTAAATACCCAACTCGTTTCAAATTTCCTTTACACTTTCATTTTTACGATAAATGGGAATTTTACAACTCTTTTTTATTTTCGTTCAACTATAAACCAAACGTGGGGGAATCATACTCTTGATTTCCAACTACTTACAAATTTTCAAAAAAAAAGAAGTTTTATAATGAACAAGAATAAGCCTCAAGGTTTAATAGGTTAGACTCATTCAAGTGACATATAATGCATGAGATTTTATGCGTGCAACTATAATTTTCATTATATCCAAAGGCTAGTGATACCTAAATTGAGTTGTAAACATTATATAAAGGTGTCCAAACTTCATATTGAAGGCTAAAGACTTTGGACATTAACTACAAACTTCATATTAAAACTTTTTATTCATCAAATACTAAAAATAAGATAAAGAAACAAGTGTCAGAGAGATCAATGAAGTATAATGCCACTATGGAATTGGAAACAACATTCTTAAATGCAGATACCATGATTGCAAGTTGGTGTCTAAGATAGGGAAATAATGGTAGCGACAATGGCAACTTTGGGAACTCAATGGTGGTGTCGACAACAAATATTGTAGTAGTAATAATGAGTTCATTACTGGTGTTGGGGCATGAGTTGGTGTGAGAGGAAGATAGGGAAGAGATGGAAGAGAAGCTTCTATGTATTGACCGAGTTATTGAGTTTTAAAGGAGGGTAAATTTGTTTGTTCAAACATTTTTAAATGTCATTCGTGTGAAGATAATGTCATGGACTAACTATTAGTGGTTTCCAAAAAAGACAAGGATGCAATTATATGTGTTGTTCAACCTTAAGGATGAAATAGTTAATTTCTCTTTCTTCTTTTACTTTTCTTATTTTGTTTTTCCACCCTCTCCAAAAACAATCATGTTTAGGAGAGGATTTAACGTATTTTTCTTAATTTGAATTACCTTTTTTTTATGAAAAAACAATGCTTTAGTGTATTTATGATTCATTCACTAAATATTTTTGTTCAAGGTAGATAGAGTAGGTAAGTTATAGAAGTAGAATATATTTGGTAGATTGAGGTTGACTAATTAGTATTTGATTTTTTTTTGGTCCAATATTTACTTGCTATGACTATAGATATGTAAGCAACTCATGAATAAATATAATTCTATATAAAATGACCACATTTCATTATGTTTTTGTTTGTCTTCTTCTTATATTGAAAACCAACAATTGGTATCTAGAGCCATGTTTTTAAGAGACTATGAATTGAGTTTCTTTTAACACAACAAACGAATATAATTCATTCCTACAACCCTAGCTCTAACAACCACAATTGTAACTGGTGTAACTTAAAAGCATATCCATCCCTTTAATACAGTAAAATTCTACCAAGACCCGATCCAAAGTAATAAGTCGAGCTCATATAGGAGGGTCCACCTTCTAGAAAACTTCTTCAAAAGACATGTTTATTATATGTAACTTAAAACAAAAAGAGCAGATACTAAGGAGATTTAAGGCTTGATATTGTTACGTTCAAATTCAAAGGGAAATACTCCATCAGCTCATCAAGTTTGCCTTATAACTCTATAAATAGTGTCTCTCTACCTCAAAGAAAGGTACATTTTACCACCCAAAAACTACACCAAAACTCTACAAAAATTTTAACTTGAGCATCGGAGTGCTCATAGGGAACACCTCCCCATCCTCTAGCCGTGTTCTTTTTGTAGGGTTTGTTCGTGCCTATCTCGCTGAGGTGGAGATGACATTGTTGCTGAATCGAGGCAACAACAATTGGCGTCGTCTGTGGAAAATACGAGCAAAAGGTTGATGCAGGGTCCATGTCGTCGCTCACATAATCCTCACTCCTATCGGCGTCGCTCTACTTGGCATGTCGTCTTTAAGAGCGATTGACATGTCAAGATTGTTGATGTAGGGTCCATGTTGTTGCTCCACTTAGCTCATTGCCTTTAAGAGTGAATGACATGTCAAGATTGTTGATGTAGGGTCCATGTCGTCTCTCCTGTCGTTGTTGCTCCATTTGGCTTGTCGCCTTCTAGAGCAAATGACATGTCAATATTGTTGATGTAGGGCTTATGTCGTCGCTCACATAATCTTCGCTCCTCTTGGCACATCTTCTTTAAAAGCTAACGACATGTCAAGATGGTTGATGCAGGTTCCATGTCGTTGCTCCCGTCATCATCGCTCCACTTAGCTCGCTGTCTTTAAAAAAGAACGACATGTTTAGATTGTTGAGGCAGGGCCCATGTCATTTGCCCACGCCATCGGCACTCCACTTAGATCGTTGTTTGGTCGTCGCTTACACAAGAACCTCCAGTATATGAAACCAACTCCCACAGTTTTACATCCACCACAAACCCAGTCACCTCCGGCATCCTCTGGTTGATCCTTTTAATGCTGCAAAAAAAAAAAGGAAAGTGAGAAAACCAAAGAAAAGAACGAAAGACAAAAAACCAAGATGACATACTAAAACCTCACCAATTTTATTCACGTCGCAACTCTGAAGCAATGAAAAGGGGCAAGCATGGGCCAATGTTCCTCGGCTTTGATTCATTCTTGACGAAAAACTGAGAAAAGAATTAATCATGCATGAGTCAAAATAAAAGAGCGAAAGTAAAAGGAATCCACGCAAATAGTTGTGGCAAAAGATTTTGTATGTCTTATTCTATGGATAAAGAAACTCAAAGATCAAGTGCAAAAACTATTTATTCTGAATCAATGGAACGAAAGGCATTTACAATGATGGCCGAATAGAAGAGAAGAAACGTTGTCACCTATTAGTCGCTTCTCGAAAAGAGCAAGAATTCTCTGGAAAAAAAAATTATCACCAATTTTTCAACAAGAATGCAGTAAAGTCAACGGAGCAGTACAAAAGCAACGTAGGAAGAATGAAGTTTTTACATAGAATCCAATTAAAAATTATCACCAATTATTCAACAAGAATGCAGTAAAGTCACGATGAATTTTGAATGAAAGCAACAAAGAAGAAAGATAATAAGGCATAGCAGAGGCATACATCGTTCTCTAATGTTTCATCCCATTGACAATCAATATAAATGGTGTTGAAACGCACAAATCATGCAACAAAAGAAAAAAAAAATCAATTGCATCGTTTGAAACGTGCATGAAGAAAAGAAAGAAAGAATCATGCATGGCATGTAGAAAGAATAATGCATGAAGAAAAGAAAGAAAGAATAATGCAGAGCATAAAGAAAATAAAAAAAAAGGCACGACAGCGGTGCTGCTTAGAAGAAGGAAAACATTATCAAATTAAGAAAGCCACCTTTGTTTTTCGATTGGCAAAGACAAAAGAAGAGAAGAGCTGCTGCTGGAAATAAACAAGAAAGAAGAAAATTATGGCTGCAGGTTAAAAAAAATATAGATTTACATAGATAAGGTTATAAGAATTAGAGTTTCAATTGGAAACAAAAGCTGACAAATTGATGTTGCGCATAAACGGCCACTGCAATTCAATTAAAGCTCAAATTGCCCAATATTGTGTTTAGTCCCCTCAGATTACAATGAATCAAAGTTACTCCCTGAGTAATGAAAATTATGCAAAACAGTCCTTAAATGCATCACACTCTGACGATGATAAGAATTTTGAAGTTTAGTGCAAAAAAATTCTTACAAGAAATCCAAAAATAAGAGTGAAGAGCAATTGGTGTAACCTACGCCAAAAGCCCATCAAGCCCATTAATACAATAAAATTCTACCTAGACTCGATCCAAAGTAATAAGTCAAGCCTATATAGGAGGATCCACATTCTAGAACACTTCTTCAAAAGACACACTTATTATAGTAACTTGAAACAAAAAGAGCAGTACTAAGGAGATGAGAGGCTTAATATTGTTATGTTCAAAATTTAAAGGAAAATACTCTTATAGCTCATCAAGTCTGTCTCATAACTCTGCAAAAATTTTAACCTAAGTGTCGGAGTACTCGCTGAGAACACTTCCCTATCCTCTAACCGTGTTCTTTTTGTAGGGTTTGTTCATACTTACATCATTGAGGTGGAAATGACATCGTTGTTAAATCAAGGCAACAACAGTAACAAATACAACACACAACTCCACTCAACACAAACACTAATATATACAAGAAAACCAAGCAACATTGACCATATGGGGTTGAAAAAATATTCTCTATACCACTACCATCATTTGATGGTAACAATTATTGAGCTCGGGCCTATCAAAATGACCGTGACAACAACTTTCACGAACTTTTGGTGAAAATAATGGTGACAGAATCAAGTTAGTGGCAATGTTATAAACAATCTTTTTTTCCCACGCCATAAATGACTTCTCCTAGTAATTTATTATAAACATTTATCCATAACATTTAACTTGATCTTACTACTATGTATAATTTGAATGGTATCATTATTGTTATTCTTATTTAAATGGTTGCGTATCTCCTAAAAGAACTACATTAAACGTTTAAATATTGAAAATGATGAAGAGTGTTCATAATGAAATTCGTTATATGAAAATTACTAGTTAAAAATAATAAAAAAATGAAGCATCAATAAAAAAAAATGTAGAGGATGTCGCATTCCTGACTTAAGAGAATGAAGGAAAACCACAATCGAAGACACGTTCACAATTCCAAATTGGTGCTGACATCGGTGAAAGAAATGCAAGACCTAATTACTCATTGTTTTATGTCACATCTTGATTTTTGACACAATTTTCTCTTGTTCACCCTCCCTCATAAAAATTCACTCACACATAAAATGAAACAAAATGTTTAACTTATTCTTCAAACTTTAAGAACCAATTATTAAAAAAAATGAAAGAAATGCAAAAAAAAAGCAAAAGAGACATAGGAGGTTTTGATTTAGGCTTTATGGCAATTTGAGAGAGAAAAGTGGAGATATGGGTCAATGGTGGTGATCATGGTGAAAATTGTTGGTTGTATAATTGTAATGCCATGCTCGATATTATTTGAACTTAAACACTTACACATTGCATGTACATACAAGTATTAAATATGCATATGTGTAATATAGAGTTCAATAATTTATAATTGAAATTTAGATACGAAGATAAATATTTAAAGAATCAATTAACAAATAATTACTAAGTACAATTGCATAACCGCGACAAATATCGATTAAAAGTGAGACACATTTGTAATTGGAATTCAAAACTTATCTTTGAATGTGCCAAATAGAGTCAGAAACAATGTAAAGGATTGGAATTGGAAAGAAAATTTTTACAGTGAAATAAGTAAATGGCTAAAGAGAAGCAATAAGACAAAGAGATAAAAAAATGAAATGAAAAAAAAAATGATATAAGGGAAGTCGTATAACACGACACCTTTCTCCTGTGTGACACCTAGCAAATTTTTAGCACACTTGATATCCACATTACAGCCTCCGTAACACACCTGTACATACATATATTAAAAAAAAATATGTTAGATAGGCTTATGCCAATGTCTTTATTCGGAAGAAAACAATAGACTAAACACACACACACACACACACACATACATATCCTATCTCTTTATATATTTCACACACCCTAATCCCTGTATAACCCATTTGCTTGAACACACACACGGCTAGCCATCCTCTCTAATGTTTTCCCACTAGATACTAATTAAGATCGAAACCAGAGGCACCTATACAAGGTAATTCTAAATCTATGGTAGCTCTTGACTAGTCTCTAATTCGCTCCTCTTTTTCAAATTGTTAGAGACAAAATTTATGTAAACTCAAAGAATGAAACTTGCAGATTTTTGTGTCTCTATATGTCTGCAAAACATTTTAAGCTAATTGTGAATTGTTTGGTATCTATGATTGAAATATCCTAAACTGCCCTATATACGATTTCAGCAAGGACAGTCTGCTTGTATGCTGATTTTGGAAACCTTAGAGACTGAATTTGGAAACATATAAAACATAAAAGTTCTAGGTAATTATGTATTCTAACTGCTTGTGAAAGGAAAGAGCTTAATTCCATGTATATAAGGAGTTATACTTATTAGTTGAGGCTAGTCAGATTTGTTGTTCCACCCAATAACGTTTGATTCTAGGTTTAGATGTAAACTCTACTGCGATTTCTATATTTTGAATTAGTCTTTGATATGTTTCGTAAACAGGGGTAGGTGCGTCTAGTTTCAGAATTCACAAACCAATCTTGATTTGAATTTGTATATAGTAAACCATGTTCACAACAATGAGTGAAGGGCACGCTGCCTGTTACAGTCATTGACCTGAATTGAAAAATTTACCAAATATTGTGCAAATGGAATTAGAACACATAATTTATATTTTTAGAAATATGTGTTTGTCTAGTTTTGGAATCAATTTACAGAACTTGATTTAGTAATGAAATGGATGAACTATGCTGAAATTACTAAGGGATGTCCAATCTGTCCGGTAACGGGAACAAGGCATCAATTAGTCTGACTTTGCAAATTCACCATAAATTATACCAATTGAATTAGGACTCATAGTTTATATGCACATAAAGCTTAAGATGTGTACTTACAGATAAAATTTGTATCAAGTTATTTGGAAATTTGTAACTCCGGAAATGTTAAATAGAACATAGACTGTTCAGTTGAAACAAAACTAAGAAAAGCACTATAGGGACTGTATTGATAAATTTTCAACAACAAGGACTGAACTGAAACTTCTTATAATAAAACATCAAGAAGAGAATGAGAACAAATTCTCATAAGTTAAAGATACTACTAGTTTATAGATTAAATAAATTTAAAGTTTTCTCCCTTTCCTAGGGTATAAGGATTAAATTGAATAAGAATTTATATTTAAGGGACTGGATCGTAATTTTATGAAATGTTCGATTTTCAATGAGAGTGTCAAATATTTGATCACAATAGAATTTCTGAAGTCATCAGGGTTTGGGTTTCACATTAGCATTCCATGCATAATCTGTAATGCTATTGTACTGTACCATATTTGACTTCCGTATAATTTGTCTACTTTCAGTTTCGTTGTCTGCTTTCAGTTCCGTTTGATTTCTAAGGTGTCCAACCAACCACCGGTGGTCCGTGATTTTGGAATTATTTGGCACTAAGTCCAAGTGAGTGCGATGACAGCTCTAGACACATAGATTATGTCTTCTAAATCTATATGTTTTTGTTGTGCATGACTTATGTCTGTAATCTGACTAATCAATGGTTTGGCTAATCTAAATCTTATTATGTGCTAATTCAATAATCAGTATTTTGTTTTCTAAAATCTATTATATATATATACACACACACACACACACACACACATGATCGAATGGTGAAAAACGGACGGAATTGAGCAAGACACGGACACAGGTTTTTGTTTGTGTCTTGGCCACTCAACACACGATCAGCTACATTTTCAAGACACGGTCAGAGACTTGACCATGTCCATGTGACCCAAAAACACGACTTTTCTCGTCTAAAAACATTTCAAACGATAGAATGAATGTCAAACAAGGTTAATGATTTGGAAACCAACTTAAATCCATCAACATTCATCACCCAAAACACCATATTAAACGATTCAAACACCAAATCAAAATCAAACTTATTCATCCTCAAACCTCATTGAAATAGGAGAGACGTTACATACTTCCCTCCTCAAAAGAAATCTATTGAGCAGAGTGTCGTCTCCCATAGGTAGCGCTACAGGAGTGACAATCAGAGCAGCTGCTGCGACCACCTCTGGCTGAGGCTGAGGGACAAGTGGTACCGTAGGTGGTTGAACTAGTGTTGCTGCTGCTGGCGGAGCTGGCTGACCTCCAACCGCCTAACCAAAAAAAGACATCTCCATACGATCAAGAACATAAGCCATACGAGTAAGCATCTCGATCTGAGCTGTAAGAAGCATTTGCTGAGTATGAAGTTGTGGCTATTGCTTAGGTGTTGGCTGGGGTGCTGCAACCTCCGTTGCACTATACAAGTCATGCTGATCGGCAACAGAATGAGTTGCGACCTTGACAATCACCTGCCTAGGCCTACCATGACGTTGTCGACCACCACATCAATTCATATCTACAGACAATGAACATACAGAACGTAAATACAAATGTCAAAATGCAGATGATCGCCACAATATCGAAACGAAGAGCAGAAGAGTATACAGAAGTAAATCAGACAGACTCAATCAAAGATACATATGCTCCACACCAACCGCGAACTTATGAAACCTAGGGCTTTGATGCCATCTTTGTCACAACCCATTTTCGGACCATGACCGGTGTACAAGATGAATCGAACCGAATGCCCGACCTATCTCGCACAAGCCTCGGAGAATCAGACTTACTATCCAATTTATTAATTTATTAGCCATTATTAAACGAAACCATTTATATAAGAAAACATACCTCTCTCTCTCTCTCACACACACACACACACACACACACTCAGAGTACTTTAGTTTAACATGATATGTGGCTAAGTTGTTTAAGTTTTCAATTTTGCAACTAAATTATTGTCATTATAATAATTAACAAAAAATTTTGCAACCATTAAGCTTCTTCTGATTTGCAAGTTCTTATCTTTTGTGATGATTGACTAGAATTAACTTTAGTTTTGGGAAAGGAGGCCAGTGGATGGTAGATGAGATGTTTCTTGTGAGGTGCTGCTTACATATTTTTGTCAAAATAACCATGCCTTGACATCTAAATTTAAATAATAATCTTCATTTTGGTGATGTTGAATTTTTCCAAATTAAATGCTAATGATTTAATTCCTTCTTGTTTTCAGGATGAATCCGTTTTAATATGGTTTTCCGGGAAAGAACAGAAACATCTTAGGCTAAGCCATGTGTCTAGAATAATTTCTGGGCAGAGAACTGTAAGTTCGTTGCTATGTGATTAATTACTGACATGCATTCCTTTACATGCTAATGTTTGTAGTGCAGTTTTATGTCCTCTAGAATATCATAAGCATGGTGCATCAAATTCTTGTTTGATATATGATCTTGTCGATGAGAATAAATTTAAATTTTAGTTGTTGTTGTCATTATAAACTTAGTTGAGAAGTCATGTAGTTGGTTGCAAAGTTTGATGTATGGTTGTGTATGTCATATGTGGGTTAGCAATTCAATTCAGTAGTTCTGGCAACCTATTTTAATTTCCTTGTGGTGCCCTATTTTCGTGTTTCCATAAAAGATGTAATCTGCATTTCACGTAATCTCTGGTCTTGTAGCTTCTTTCTTCTTGGAAGTTGGAACGAACAACTCTCTCTCTCTCAAAATTAGTAAGATTAATGCATTTCCGTGTGTGTGTATGTGTCATACTTCCATAGGTTGAATTAATAAAAAGTTAAAGCATTTGTGTAGTTATGATCAGTTTCTCAAGATTACAGGCATAAGGAGGCTTTTAACCATCTTATCTGCATTTGTTGTTTTATGATCAGTTTCCCAAATTATTATGCTGCATAGAATTGTTTTTTTTTCAAAATCATAGAGTTTTTTTTTATTTAAATCTATATCTGTTAATGTGATAATGTGCAAGCTTTCAAATTTGTATTGATGGGATCGTAGAGCATGTCTTCTTGTAATATGTACTGATTAAGCATGGCTCTGTTCCGCAGCCAATCTTTCAGAGGTATCCACGGCCCGAGAAGGAGTACCAATCATTCTCTCTTATATACAATGACAGGTCGCTTGATTTGGTATGAGTTTCTCCCCTGTACTAATTTTCTTCCATTTGTTACATAATATTTGTGTACATTAGTTTCTTTTTAGTTGTCTGCAATTGTTATATCATGCCTTCTTCGTACATTTGGTTTTTTGATTGATATCGTCTGAAATTCGAAAATCATTACAATCTGAAAATGTGGTTTTTATTTACCAGATTTGCAAGGACAAAGAAGAAGCTGAGGTATGGTTCAGCGGTTTAAAAGCCTTGATCTCACGCTATCATCATCGGAAATGGAGAACAGAATCTAGGAGTGATGGAGTTCCATCTGAAGCTAACAGTCCGAGGACTTATACTCGTAGAAGTTCTCCACTAAATTCTCCATTTAGCAGTAATGAAAGTTTTCAAAAGGTATGGAAATTCAGTTCATCCCATTTCCACATTACTTTTTTCAAGCATCTCAAATTCTCCTCCTCCCTGCTACCATTGCAATGTTGTATTCTTTGGCTTTAATTTAGGAGGGGGACCACCTTCGCATTCATAATCCATATGAAAGCCCTCCTAAGAGTGGTTTGGATAAGGCTCTTTCAGATGTCATATTGTATGCAGTTCCTCCCAAGGGCTTTTTCCCCTCAGATTCTGCTAGTGGTTCAGTGCATTCTGTGTCTTCTGGAGGTTCTGATAGTGTACATGGTCATACGAAAGCAATGACAATGGATGCTTTTAGAGTTAGTCTGTCAAGTGCTGTCAGTTCGTCAAGCCAAGGTTCTGGTCATGATGATGGTGATGCTTTGGGGGATGTTTTCATTTGGGGAGAAGGAATAGGCGATGGTGTCTTAGGTGGTGGAACTCATAGAGTTGGAAGTTGTTACAGTGCAAAAATTGATTCTCTGTTGCCCAAAGCCTTGGAATCTGCTGTAGTGCTAGATGTGCAGAATATTGCCTGTGGTGGACGACATGTAGCATTAGTGACCAAGCAAGGGGAAATTTTCTCCTGGGGGGAGGAATCAGGAGGTAGGCTTGGGCATGGTGTAGATTCAGATGTTATGCATCCCAAACTCATTGACGCCCTTAGTAATACAAACATTGAGCTTGTAGCATGTGGTGAGTACCATACATGTGCTGTAACACTTTCTGGTGATCTATACACTTGGGGTGATGGCACATACAATTTTGGCCTTCTTGGGCATGGAAATGAAGTAAGCCACTGGGTCCCAAAACGAGTAAATGGCCCCTTGGAAGGTATACACGTCTCTTCAATCTAATGTGGACCCTGTCATACAGCAGTAGTAACGTCAGCAGGGCAATTGTTTACTTTTGGTGATGGCACATTTGGTGTTCTGGGCCATGGAGATCGGAAAAGTGTTTCAATGCCAAGGGAGGTGGAATCTCTAAAGAGCCTCCGTACTGTGCGAGGAGCTTGTGGTGTTTGGCATACTGCTGCAGTTGTTGAAGCCATGGTTGGAAATTCAAGCTCCAGTAAATGTTCTTCAGGAAAGCTGTTTACTTGGGGAGATGGGGATAAAGGTCGTCTAGGGCATGTTGACAAGGAAGCAAAACTAGTTCCTATATGTGTTGCTGCTCTTGTTGAACCTAATTTCTCTCAAGTTGCATGTGGGCATAGCTTGACAGTGGCGCTTACAACTTCTGGCCATGTATACACAATGGGCAGTCCTGTTTATGGTCAACTTGGAAATCCCCAAGCTGATGGGAAGCTCCCAACCCGAGTAGAAGGAAAGCTCTCCAAGAATTTTGTTGACGAAATCACTTGTGGTTCTTACCATGTTGCTGTTTTAACTTCTAAAACTGAGGTTTATACCTGGGGCAAGGGAGCAAATGGGCGATTAGGTCACGGGGATACTGATGATAGAAATTCCCCATCATTTGTAGAGGCCCTGAAGGACAAACAAGTGAAAAGTATTTCCTGTGGTACAAATTTCACTACAGTAATTTGCCTTCATAAGTGGGTCTCCGGTATTGATCAGTCAATGTGCTCCGGTTGCCGGCTGCCTTTTAATTTCAAAAGAAAACGGCACAACTGTTATAATTGTGGATTAGTTTTCTGCCACTCTTGCAGCAGTAAGAAATCTATTAAGGCTTCCATGGCCCCAAATCCCAATAAGCCCTATCGTGTTTGTGATAATTGTTTTAATAAATTGAGGAAAACCATTGAAACTGATGCTTCCTCTCAGTCTTCTCTAAGTAGGAGGGGTAGTGTTAACCAATTGCCTAATGAGCTTATTGATAAAGATTGCAAATTAGACTCCAGATCTCGTGCACAGCTTGCTAGATTTTCATCAATGGAATCCTTGAAGCAAGCTGAAAATAGATCAAAAAGAAACAAGAAGCTGAAGTTCAGTAGCAGCCGTGTCTTTCCGATTCCATATGGAGGCTCCCAGTGGGGGGCACTTAAATATTTCGAAATCACTCAGCCCAGTGTTTGGTTCTTCTAAGAAATTTTTCTCAGCTTCTGTTCCTGGTTCGAGAATTGTGTCTCGAGCAATGTCACCAATATCAAGACGGCCTAGTCCTCCTCGCTCGACAACACCAACCCTTACCTTGGGTAGACTTACCTCTCCAAAAG
>CAODLS010196736.1:0-10459 GCA_948243855.1 Flueggea neowawraea | reverse complement strand
ACACTTTCTAAACTGGCTAGCTTAACTGGAAACATTCGTGTATGATATGTTATTAATGTTTTCGTGGAATTTGTTTTCAGGCATCAATTGGATTGAGTACAAAAGGCAATTGAAGAAAGCTGAGCAATGGAATGTTGAAGTGTACTGATAAACTTGCTTTGCTTGTACAAATTCTGCCCTAATTTTGGTTATCTGAGCAGCTGTCCTGTGATGATCTTCACTGTATTGTGTAGATAAGAAATATGATGCAATTTTTGCCCGCTAGAATTTATTTTTTTCACCTTTTACAAAATGAAGCCGTTCTATTTTAAGGCCATGACAGAAGCTCCATTTCTTCGAGAATATTTCATGCATCTTATACTCCATACGAAGGCCAATTTCTGGCTATTATATATTCTTTTTTTCAACTCTCAATCTTTTATCTTTTGGAGAAATAGTTAGAGCTTTATGACTTGTAAAGTCTTAGTTGAGTTGAATTCGAATTAATTATATTGAAAAAATAATTGTTTAAAAATTCATATAAACTCGAATTTAACTTCATTATATAAAAATTGGTTCAAAAATATTTTCCAATAAAAAATTATCAATTCAAATCCATAAGTAAATCAAATAAAAAAAAACTCATAAGATGTTAGTTATTCCTATGCTAAAATGAATGAATTTTTGCAGAAAAATCCATTATTAGGAGGAAAAAAGAAATAAAATCATTAATGATTATTATTTTACATTCATATACGTATTATATATTGAAGTTTATCTTTTTAACCTTTCTGAGTATTTGTTAAGAAAAAAGACGAATCCACAACAAGATATACGTATCTTACTTTTTTAAGATGTACATATTTGAGTTAAAATACGTATTTTCGGAGTGTTTTTTCAAGACAAGAAAAAACACTAAAATATCCATACAGATAAAAATTCTCATTTTTTTTCTTACTTCTCTCTCTATTTATATCGAAACAGTTTAGTAAAACCCTTTTATCTCTATAATTTCATGTGTAAACAAACAAATTTTAAAAAAATACAACTTTTTAGTTTATTTTAAAAAAATAGCAAACAATCAAAAAAATATTTGGAAATGCATCCCAGTCATATTTTGATAATTTCATATATTGATCCAAAAAGCATTTCAAATATATCTTAACCTCTCTTATCAAAACAAATTTAGCAAACCCTACCTAAATAAATAAAACACCTAATCCCATAAGAAAAAAGAACATGTTTCTAAAATCATGTCAACCGTTGCATTAGCATAAATCGGACATCACGGTAAGATCGGAGATCGCAACAGAAACGGCACCGTAGAAGACATTCAGTGTCTTCTAAAACCCTTAATTCGGCATAAACAAAAAATGAGGGGGTGGCTAATCAGAATTAGGGTCGTATTAGGGTTAAAGATCTCTTCTGTATATAAAACCCCCTAAAATTCCTCCCGATCTCATTCACACAGAGGAGGAAGCCCCCCAAAAAAATCCCAAATCTTCAAATCTCTTAGGGCTTTCTTTCGATTCCAAATTTCTCCCTCAATGGCTCAATCCTCAGTCTCAGAGGATCAACCCTTCCGATCCACCGGTCGTGTTGTCCGATTCGCCGACCGAAAAGGCTTTGGTTTCATCAAACCCGACGATGGTGGTGAAGATCTGTTCGTTCACCACACCAACATCGTTTCCGACGGTGGATACCGTTCGCTCAATGTAGGCGACGTCGTTGAATTCACTGTGGTTCTCTCTGATAACAAGTACCAAGCCACTCAGGTCACTGCCCCTGGTGGTGCCCCCATCCAAGCCAACAAGAAGAGTGGAGACTCCTACCCCAAACGCGGCGGCGGATTCGGCGGGTCATGGGGGAGGAGGAATAACGGGGGTAGTTATGGTGGTGGCAATGGTTGTTACAACTGTGGGAACACTGGCCATATTGCCAGAGACTGCAATGCCCCTTCTGGTGGTGGCGGTGATAGTAGTAGCAATGCCGGTTGTTTCAAGTGCGGAGACACTGGGCACTTTATGAGGGACTGCCCACAAGGGAATAGTAATGGAGGAGGTGGTGGTGGTGGTGGTGCTTGTTACAACTGCAGAGGGTTTGGGCACTTGGCTAGGGATTGTAGTGGCAGTGGAGGTGGCTCTCGTGGTGGTAATGGAGGAGCATGTTATAACTGCGGAGGGCAGGGCCATTTGGCTAGGGACTGTACTAGTGCTAGAGGGTCTGGGAGGTTTGTTGGTGGTGGTGGTGGTGGTGGAAGTGGCAGTTCTGGTGGGTGCTTTCATTGCGGAAAGGAAGGACATTTCGCCAAAGAGTGTCCAAATACTTCTTGATTTGGTTTCGAGGAGAAAAGAGTAATAGTAAATATTTCTCTTTTCGAGTTGTTTGTTCTTTTTTTCTTTTGGGATTTTTGGGTTTATTAATACACAGGGTTGTGCTATGATGATGATAATGATGATCCTCTATTTGTTTAGAGAGGAAAATTTTCCCCCAGTTTTGGTTTTTGATTCATATGGTGGTTCGGATAAGAGGATGAAAAATTTTCTTGTCAAGGATGACCCTTAATTTTCTAAATCATTAGTTACTCTAATTAACTACTACTTATTCTACTGTTCTTTGTGACGTGTTTGATGGTTTTGATGCTGCCTTGCTTTATATGAATTTGTTGATGTCTAAAGTTTTGACTTGGTAAATTTGTGTGTTGGTGGCAATGAATGTTGAATTCTCTGATTTGTGTCTTCGTGTATGTCTTGATTTGCCCATTTTAGCTCCCTTCTCTGTGTCTCATCTTGTGTGTGGTTTTGGATTTGAACGTTTGAATTTGATGATCTATAACTGCTATTCGGTTCTTCTGGTATTGTTTTACACTCGTAGGAATGGTTTTCAATCAGTTTTTGGGGTAAATCATAGATGGTGAACGATGAGAATTACTTGTGTGATTGCAATGAATATTCAAGTTGTGAAGATGACACATGAGTTTATGCTAGAATTAAGTTTCTTTCTTGTTTATAAACAACGTGAAATCTAGTTCCAATGAATGTTAGTTGATCTATCTTTGAGTTCTAGAGACAATAGCTTGATTAATGGTAATTTTCTTGGTAAATTTATTCTTATACGCCTCACTCCAGAGCTGCACAAGTTGATTGTTTACTAGATCATATTCATCTCTTTTTGTGCTCATTTTCAATTCCCAAGTAGTTCGGTAGAAAAAAAGAACTTTGATTTGGAGGATTATGGTTTAAGTCAGTGATTCAACATCCTAAGAGAGATTATTGTGATTGTATGGACTGTATTATTCTTTTTCTTCTTGTTGTTAGCCTCGTCATCACTCCACTAAACATACATAGAGAAGGTTTTGGGTTGAGATGAGGGTTTTATTTTTTATTGTAAACATGAATGACAACTGGAGAATCAAGGCAGCAGTGTTGATTTCTCCAGTTGCCAAACAAGTTGGTTACTTTTTTTTTTTGACAGCAAACAAGGTGGTTACTTGAGCAAGTGGATGTAGTGAATATAATTATGTCATTCATTATGAAGGAGCTTTTCTGCTCTTCCAAGGGACACTTGAGGCATCATTTACCATCATCATTTTAATCACCATCATTTACAAGGCTGCTTTCTGTAGAACATAAGCTTAGTCACCCTTATTGATGTGTTGTTCAATTTGGGCAGTGAATCTGATTGATCTCAGGGCTGCATCAGAGCTTACTCAACCTGCTTCCTAAAAGCCACAAACCTATGAATGTAGGTAAATTTTTTTATAATAAACTTGGTTGACGTAGGCTCTTTTGTCTTACTTTGACCCAGAGCAAGGCTGCCATTTCAACATGGTTTGGTTTATTAGCGTCATTTATTTGTTAGAAATAAACACACGTCTCCCATCATCCAACGTCACTGATTTTGTGATTAAGAAAACAGTTTGTAAACTCTGATGCCGCCCCTTCTGATTCTGTAAGGAGGGGTTGATTTTACAGTGAATCTAAAACTGGTCCATTTAATAAATATCCAAAACCTTAGATTTAATAAATTGGTTCTTTTTAAAAAATAATAAATAAATTGGCCCTAATCTGATTTTTTTTTTAAAAAAATCGGCTGTTGGACAGGGTAAGGGGTATCTTTCCTGAGGGCCTAAGCAAGCCCTGTACACTAAACTCCAAACAGGCACCACTGCGAGTGCTCATAAACCGACCTCAACAGTTTGAGACGGTGTAAATGCTGCCGTGCCAACCATCATCTTCACGTGCATCTCCAACACAACGCTTCCTCTTTTTCTTCCTCTTTTTTTTAGATATAGTATCTCTAATGCTCTTTTTAAAAATAAAAAAATTAAAATTATTTTTAAAGCATTTTTATTTTCTTTTTTACTTTAAAATATAAAATAAAAAATATATTTAACTATTTATTTCATCTCTTTATTTATCTTTATTTTTATCAAAATTATTCTAAAAAATAAAAAGTACCATGCTGTTACCCAAGCTCTATAAATAGCCCCCACTTCCCGTGCTCTTCCTACATGACTCCACATTCTCTTCCTCTATACAAACCTACCAACCTAACCTCTCCAAATTAAACTCAGGAAGACGAGTCCTTTCTCGCTCTCAGATTGCCATGGCTCGTCTTCACCTTCTCATTTCTCTTATCCTCTTCATCTTCCTCTTCCTAACTTGGGGTAGGTTCAATTTTAATTCAATGTGATCTTAACAAAATGCGAGGCCAACACTTTCAACAACATTAAGTTAAAAATTGCATCTTTTTCCTTCACTTTGTTCTGTATCACTCTCTCTGCTAATGCTTTAGCAACGTGCAGGCACAAATTCAGCAACCTTTACGATCACAAACAAGTGCAGCTACACTGTATGGCCTGGCATTCTCTCCAGCGCCGGAACCCCACAACTCCCAACCACGGGCTTTGTCCTCCATCCCGGCGAATCAAACACCGTCGAAGTCCCCACCACCTGGTCTGGCCGTCTCTGGGGCCGAACTCTCTGCTCCCAAGACCCCACTACTAGAAAATTCACTTGCCTCACCGGTGACTGCGGCTCTTCCACTGCCGAATGTTCCGGAAGCGGCGCTGCCCCTCCAGCCACCCTGGCCGAATTCACTCTCGACGGTGCAGGAGGAATGGACTTCTACGACGTCAGCCTCGTCGACGGTTATAACCTCCCAATGCTGCTGGCGCCGCAAGGTGGGACCGGAGGGAATTGTACGGTGACTGGGTGTGTGGCGGAGCTGAACAGTCCGTGCCCAAGCGAGTTGAAGGTTACGGACGAGGGGAATGGAGAGAGCGTCGCGTGTAAGAGCGCGTGCGACGCTTTTGGCGACGCGCAGTATTGCTGCAGTGGAGCCTACGCGACTCCTGATACCTGCAAGCCCAGCTCTTACTCCGAGTTCTTCAAAAGCGCGTGCCCACGTGCTTATAGTTACGCATACGACGATGGGACCAGTACTTTTACATGTGCCGCGGCTGATTATGTCATCACTTTCTGTCCTTCTCCGACAACGAGGTAAATTTGAATTCGATTTCGTCACTACTGTTGCCTCTTCTTGGAGGAAATTTAGTTGCGGGCGGTGAACAGTGACACCCTTCACACAGCTGTGTTTTCAAGTCGGTCTTTTTTTTTTACATAATAAATTGGACTCCATTTTTTAGATAATTAATTTGCAATTTTTTTTCTAACTTTTTTTTTTGTTTTTCATGAGATGGGTGTCACGTCTGGTTTAGTGATTAATTCATTTTTATTTTTTGGGTTGGATTGTAATGGTTGAAAGTATGGTAATGTGTGCAGTTTGAAGTCGGCAGATGATGGGGCCTTGCCGCAGGCGGCGAATGTCTCAGCCGGCTACCGTAACACGTCACCTTACGCCATTGGCGGTGCAATGGCTATATTGGCGGCAATTTGGCAGTTGTGGTGGCTGCTATTTTGATCTTTGCAATCTCTGATAGAAACAAAAGAAATGGCAATGCTAATTCGGCCACAATTTTTGAAAAGTAGATTTCCCCGGCCCCAGATTACGTAGCACAGCAAATCATGTATATACTTGCAAGTTGGAAATGTAGTAGCAGAAGAAGAAGGGTGATGTTTGGTGAGAAAGGAGTGTCACTTGCTCAAGTTGGAGATGGGGTAAGATTATGGCAATGGAGGTGCAACAAAAGCTGTGAGGAATAAATACATCAGCAGTCACGTTTCTGACATGGACGCCTAATCTGAAGAGAACATGGGAGCATGAGAGAGTAGAGTAGAGTAGGCATTTTTTGTTTGTTAGCTTTAGACTAGTATGATTTCACCAACGCACGCATGATTGGTTGGAATTGTAAAATCTTGCAACTGTCGCCTACTAAGGCCAACTTAATCAGTCTTTTCTCAACTTGGTGTCTGTTTAATAATTCATGAAGCCGCACAGGTTTGGTTTTTAATTATTTACGGAATCTTGTCATACACAAATAGGTGAAGTTGAATCGCCCATGTTGAGTGGTGTATGCAACGCACTTTGAGATGCTCTTTCGACATCTTTCTTTTGGTCATTTGTTTAATAATTTCAGATTTGTACTTCACTCAAAATGGTGGCTATATGAGTTTTGAGGTTCTTGGACGTTGGACCTTTCTTCACTTTTTAAAGAATGGCTTCTCCTTTGGAGTGGCTCGTAAACGGCGCTATGGTGAGAAAAAACATATTCAGTCTTCGCTGCTCGGTTTGAACTATGACCTACCTAGCCTCTTGTTTTGGCCCTCAAGCCTGCGAATATAATTTCACAAGCCAAAAAAAAAATGACTTTTTAAAAGTAAATTCATCCTATACAAAATGAATCTACTCTAAACAAACAATCTTATTTTCTTGGTAAATTATGTCTTAACTTATGTGGTAAAGAATTACTTGTTTAATTCTAATAGAATTATTATAGTGTCATAATCTTACATCGTATAAGAGTAAAGGTCAAGCGTTACGTCTTTTTAAGGATAAAATCGTGAGGGCTCATGTGTCCCGAGCAGACAATACCTCAGTAGATGAGTCTAGCGCACGATTGTCGAATGACATGAACCACAACAATTAGCATCGTATGTGAAAACTCGAGCAAAAAATCGTCGAATTAAAACTATGTTCCCAGACTCCTTAGCCCTCAAATGTCAAGTTAAAACTGTATTCCCAAACTCTTTAGCCTTGATTGGGGGTTATTGTAGTTTCATGCTCTACATCGTCTAAGAATCAAGGTCAATAGTCATTTATAAGCACTTTCATCACTCAAATCATTGTGGTGTCTTTTCAGTGACAAAATCGTGAGGGTCCATGAGCTCAGAACAAATAATATTTTTGTAGATACACTTGGCGCACAATCGTCAAAGAACATGATCCACAATATGAGGGTTTTCGTTCATTGATTTATTCATTAACTCATTTGGATTGAATACGAATACAAAAGAAAAGAAAGTGTTATCTTGTTATCTTTCAATTGTATAAATTAATTTAAACGCTCTAGGTTGGAATCCACCAATTTTAAAAGTCTAGATGGTTTGGCCAATGATTTTATGGTCTTAATTTTGATATTACAATTATATGTCTATTGCGTGCACTTCTTGGAAAATAGTTATGAACACAAATTTTCAAGACCAAAATTGAATCGATTTGTTGCTTGGATGATGTTCGCGCAGTAAAGTTTAATGTGAAGATAAGAAAGCTACTCCTTAAAAATATGACAATGTCATCAACCACTACATATTTCGATAACGCAAGTTGCGATATACAAAGTCACTACTCAAATTAGCTTTGCTGCTGCCATTATTTTGGGATTTCATCATATCTATCTTTACATTTTTTACCCCATTGTTCCCTCCAATCATGGCGATGAAAGAAAAACACCTGTTTAAAGTCTTGCAACTCATTAAATTGTAGACACTTTATATACACGTCTCTAAGAAAATGTTGTTTTAGCAATTAATATACTAATTGGCATAGAATGAATCAGATCTTACAGTAATGATCCTATATTCTATCGTCAATTTTGTATATTAAATACACTATTAACTTAATCTTCGGAGAAAACTTTCAGACCTCCTTGAATATTGTCCATTTTTCACACCAAACTTGACTAAACTAATACATATCACTAATTTCAAGTGAACTTTGTGGACATATTAAAAGTATTCAAATCTCAAAAAAGGATTCTCCATAAAAAATTCATACTATAATTTTATTTTTATTTTAAAAAAAGAGACGTTTGGTGTATGCCATATGTTTGACAACAAATAGAGGGCCATAAACCGACGACTTGCAGTGCGACGTCTCGTAATGGAAAATATCATGGTCGTCTAGTACTTACGAACCATGTTTACTTGGTGCCTCAAAAGAAAAGCGCGTTTACTTCGTATTTACAGATTCTCCACCCGTGACCACTCTTTGGTCACGTTCTTGGTGAAATCCAACTTGAACTTATTTAGCTTTTTGGCTCTACTGCAATGTTGGGCCATTTTCAGTTCCATGGTCATAATTGAAGTTGAAGACGAACACGCCTAACTTGGGATGTCAACGAAGCAGGACCATCCGTCAATACAAGCTGCATAAATATGCCACCAACAGTGACACATCAAAAGCACTTAAGAGCATGCCTGTTCTAAATCAAGTCAATTTATTAAACTACTATAAAGCATCTCTAAACGTTATACACTTTTATCGGTTGACGAGTTTATCACATCAGTAATTTATTAACTTCTCATTTATTATATTATCTCTATATATTGATTAACCTTTTATTATATTCTATTATAAGACCTACAATCACATAACTTATTATTCTATTATCTACAACATATCATAATAAATATATTTATTGGATATAAATATTTTGTGAGTTAATATTTATGTTAAACATAATATTTGAAATATATCTATCATGAAAATTATTTAATTACTTTTTTAAAAATAATAATTTTTAAAAATAAAATGATAGATCAAAAAAATATTTAAATTAAAATAATATAATTATCAATCAGAAGTTAATCCAAATTTCTTCAAAAAACTATTTATTTAATTTTTTAAAAAATAAAAAAATTTTGTTAATGCAATTTTATAGATATAATTGAGTGTTAAATTATGTGAAATTAATTTAGTAGGATATATAATAAATATTATTTTAAAATATAGTTTTTAATATATTAGTTAATAAAAATTTAAAATAATTAAATGATAAAAACAAATAAATAAAGTGATAAACGAAATGATTAAAAAATGAAAAAACTAAAAATAAGGAGATTAAATGAAAAAAAATAATTAAATAGAAAATAAAATATAAAAACAAAGAACCATGTGGGGTCCACTGATGATACACTTCATGGAGAGTATAACAAGGCGGGTTGTAACAACGCTACCGTTCCTAGCCCCCAGACCAGGACGCGTTGTCCTTATGTGAGAGGACGGACTACATTTGTCAAGCGCAGAGCCAGTGCGCCTGATATTTACTTTAAAAAAATATTTAAATCTGACCGTTGGATTTGATTGATCCAACGGTCAGATTTACTCCAATGGTAATATTACCATTAGAATACCGTTGGGGCTGAAAAATTATCTTTTTGGTCCCTAACGACTAATTTTACCCATTTTTCTATAAATACCCCCTAAAAATATTTTTTTTCTATCATTTATTCACTTCAAATATACATTTCTCTCCCCCAAACTATCTCAACTCTTAAAATTTCTCTCCAAATATTTTTTCAATGAATCCCAACGATTTTTCAGATTATTTTTCAAACAACAAAAACAAAACAATGGAATAATTTGCACTTGCAAATATTTCCTCTTCTTATGATGACGAGGAGTACAAAAAAATTCGAGATAATTTCAAGCAATCTATTTGGAATGATCCTGCTGAAGAAGAAATATTGAAATTAGTACAACAAATCATACTACATGATGAATTCTCTAGCCGACACCATAAAAAAAGACCAAGACGCTAGATTAACCGAAACTGCGTGAGTGGTCACGAACGATTAGTTCATGACTATTTTTCTGAAATCCCACCTACAATTATGATATTTTTCGGCGTAGGTTTCATATGAGGAGGGATTTATTTTTGCGGATCGTGGAGGACGTCATAAATCACTCTGACTATTTTCGTCAAACCATTGATGCGATTGATTTTCTTAGTCTTTCACAACTTCAAAAATGCATGGCTGCAATACGACAGTTGGCATATAATTGTTCTGGTGATTTGTTTGATGAATAGTTACGTCTTGGTGAGTCCACTGTCAATCATTGTTTGAAGAATTTTTGTCAGCGTGTCGTAAAAGTTTTTGGTAGTAGATATTTGAGAAAACCGACCACTGCCGATGTTCAGCGACTCCACACAATGCACGAAGAACAACACGACTTTCCAGGGATGCTTGAGAGCGTTGATTGTATGCACTAGGCATGGTGAAATTGTCCAACGGCCTGGAAATGGCAATATACACGAGGTGACCATGGACATCCTAAGATTATACTGGAGACTATG
>CAODLS010196722.1:0-10052 GCA_948243855.1 Flueggea neowawraea | reverse complement strand
TTGGAGCATCACACAGTGGTATAAGTCCCTTCCGAGGAACATAGAATTGATCTAAGTATACAAAGAGCTTTGCTACAGATTGTGCAAATTCTTTGAACTCTGACCATAGTTTTGTAACATTTGCCAGCAGCGTGGTGCCATGTTCATTTCGTTAGGACATTTAATCGAACAGGTAGCATACAAAAAGCAACAATTGCAGCAACGGAACATCTGGAAAACTGCAAAATAGAAATCAAGAAAAACTATCCTTGATGCTAAAATAATTTTGAACAATGCATATGAAAAAAAAATTGAAAAAAGAGAACAATGCATATGCAAACAAAAATTTTGGTGAACATAAGATTCTAACCCACCAACACATTTCATCACCAAAATTAAACAGAAATAACATCCTGAACAAAACTTGGATTTAAAGCACAATCCACCACCAACCCATTTCATCACTAACAAAAATATAGTAATTCTTTCACCCTATATTTATATTTCAGTCAAAAAACATCAAAACAGAGACATCGCAGATCAACAAATTGCACGGCCAGCCCTGTTCAAAGAAAAGGAACTTAACTGGTTGGATGCGATGATGTTGTGAAGCATTCCAGAGCAATAAAGTAATAAGGTTGAATTGAAAATATGCGCAGACATCCTGATTAAGTGATTGCGGTTAAGTATGCAGTGGTGGTGAGGTGGCCAGTGGCAGTGGCGGAGCCACTAAGGGACCAGCCCCCTGGCGTCCGAGGAGGGCCATGGGCAGTGGCAGAGCCACATTAGGGCCAGCATGGGCCCGGCCCCCTGCTACCATTGAAGGTGTCAAGGTGAAGGTGCCGTGGAGGAGACCGAGTTGCAGACTTGCAGCAGTTGATGAGTTTTTGATCTGTAGTCCATACATGGAAGGAAGGAAGGAAGGAAGGAAGAAGGGTGAGCGGTGCCAAGAAAAAAAAAAGGTCAAACGGCGACGGATTGTGCTTCACTTTTTATCTGTCTGTTTGTGCCAGTTGCGTCCCACACTCCCACTAATTCTAGCTGTGCTCACTAATAAAGCTCCTTTCTCTACTATTGCCAACTCAATTTATTTTAAAATTTTTATTTTTATCTTTTTATATTTGTTATTTTTACTTATTGTGCAGTAAAATAATAAAAACATATTAACTTGGCATTTGAAAAATCTTGTCTTTGGATTAATTATCATTTTGTTTTCTTTTATTCATGTGTTGGATATGACACTTAGTGTAGTCATGTTCTTGTTTTGCGACGCTTTTAAGACACGGCTCGTCAAATCAACTATTATCTCTCAATTTGAATATGCAAAAATAATTGTATAATTATTATGTATATTCAAATATTTAATTTATATATATATATATACATTGTTTTGTCATACACATCGCCTAATCAGAAATCTGACTAAGCAGATTTAGCTCCTGCTTAGCCAAATTTCTGGCTCCATCACTGTCTGTAAGATATGAATTGTTACCTGAAAAAGTTAAAAAAATTTAGTATAGCTGACGCATCAAATAACACCGCTTCAGAAAGTACTCATAAAATTGCAAAGGATCTTCATTTTCTAGTCAATGACCATAGAAGCAAACGCAGAGGTGAGAAATGGCCATATGCACCAACAACCCAACACTGGAACCAGATCTGGACCAACCAGATGACCCGACGTACGTGTTGACACAATCCAGAGCCGAATGTTTTTGAGGGGGGTAGAGTTGGCATTTCAGAGACTGATCGTAGTGGTGAAGAAGGAAGTGGGCTACTCTCAGGGCCACATTTGAGACCCAAACTACAAGCTCGTGTGCACCGGAACCACCAACCACTTCGAGCTTGCTCGGGTCCAGTATAACCCACAAGTCTGCCCCTACACCAATCTCCTCTCTCTTTTCTGGTCCCGCCATGACCCCACTACTAAGGGTGTTCATGGGTCGGTTTGGTTCTGTTCGGAGATCCCGATAGAATCAGAACCGTCCCAAAGTTCCGATAGAATTGAATAGAAATATCCAAAATTTCTGGACGGTTCTTTAGGACTTTTGAGACGGAGAAAACATGATGGTTTTGGTTCGGTTCTCAGAGATTTTTTCCAACAAATTCAACTTAAATACAAAAAAAAAAACATCAATCATACCAATCATAACTTGAATACAAAAAAATTACACAACATAAAATTAAATCAACAAATAAATTACACAACATAAAATTAAATCACTAATACAATCAAATGCAATATAAATCTCATCAATCATCTCTTAAACATTCAACAAAATACATAACATATATATATATATATATATAATTTTCGGTACTAGTTTTGGTCCAGGACAGTTCTCAGTACGGGTATTGCTTAAGATCTAGAACCATCCCAAATAAAAATTTTGGGACGGGACGGTTCGGTTACGAGAAAGTCAAAAGTCAACAGTTTTTTTTCAGTTCTGGATCTTTTCAATTCGGAGATTCGATTTAGTTCGGCAATTTTCAGGACCCGTGAGCAACCCTACCCACTACCATCAATTGTCAGGTACCTCTTCTATATTTTTTATTGGTTTTTTTCTTTTTATGATAAGATAGAATCAATTTTGATTTGATGTGTTTGTTTTTTTATAGTTTGAGGAAGTGAATTGATAAATTAAAAGAATATATTTGCATGTTTAGCAATGGGTTAGGTAATGAACATGTTTTGGTTGATGGGTTAGGTACTCATGGTGGAGATGTGGGTGCACAATATAGATCAAGAATATACTACTACAATGAGAGCCAAGCCAAATTGGCTCAGGAATCAAAGGAAGCAAAGCAATTGGAGTTGAAAGATAGGGAGATTGTGAATAAAATTTTGTCTGTAAAAAGGTTTTACAGAGTTAAATAGTACCATTATTTGTATCTTGAAAAAGGGTGATGATAAGGGTTTGGAGTAGTCTGTTGCTAAGGGATGCATTGATCCCATCAGATGCTATGGTATATGTAAAAATAAAAGGGGAAATCACTATTTCATTCCTCTATTATAGTTAAATTCCTGATTATGCCACTGTATTTTGAAATGACTCCTATTGCATCCTTGCTTTTAAATTTCGTCAGCCAGAACTAACATGACAACGTTTATTAAGCTACTCTCTTTTGTTATGTTAATTATGACTGAGTTCTGGCTAACAGAATTTAAGAACAAAGATGCAATAAGAGACTTTTCAAAACACAGTGGCATAATCACGAATTCGACTATAGCACAAGGACGAAATAGTAATTTACCCAAACTAAAACTAAATGCTTTGTTTCAGATACTCGAGACCTACATTTTTTTTAGTTTTTATTCTATTATTATTTAGTTTTTTATAGTTGTTTTTATTAAATATACTGATCATGTTTTTTATGTCATTTAGTTTTTTTTTTAATTTTGTTTTAAACCAAAAGAATCGTGCCATATGTAAAAAATGAAATCAAATAAGTGAGTGTTCATTTAAAAAAGAAAGAAAATAAACTCAAAACTAAAAATAAACCGAATAAAAACAACATGTATTATTTTTTATTGGCTTCAACATAATACAAATAATGTGTTGTTTTTGTTGGTTTAAACAGAATACAAACAAAATATAAACAAACTAAAAAAATAGGAAATAAAACAAACAAAAGAAAAACACTATGTTTTTAATTTTGAAAAAAGTGGTCAACTTGTAATTTTAAAAGAATACCTTGTAATTTAATTTTAACCTTGTAATTCTAAATTTATAACTATATTTTGTAATTTATAGCTGTGGTTTTAAATTTTTTGTGGTAAAAATATAATTACCCAAAGTATTTTTCTTAACTTAGCCCATGAAAAATAGACCAAATACAAATTCACGGAGCTCAGAATAGCATATTACACAATCACACGGCCCACTTTCGAAATTTTGACTAGAAAATTGGAAATTTAAACCGTGTGATGCCATTAATCAATATTACCAACACATGGACTGACAAAAAAGGCGCAAAATAGAGTAATCCAAGAACAATTAAAACAAAAAAAAAAGAGCTATCCAAGCAAACATTAAATCAAACAAAACTTCTCTCAATTTCTAATTATTTTGCTTCTGATAAACATCCTAAACAGATTAGAATAGCAAACAAGTGGCAACAAATAAAAAACAAACCTACATTACATAAAAATCAATCCAATCTCTAGTGAACTTAGCACAGAAGATTTCAACATATTTTCTCCAGATTCATCATTTACATTCTCATGAACAACATCATATACATATCACAAACAACAAGGTCTTATTTAGATCGCAAAACAACAAGCTCATATACGGATCTCAGAAAAGAACCATAACTCAGAGAAGAAGTCAGAGATCGAGAAACAAGACATTATAATTAACAATCAGAAGGTTCTAACCTATCAAATTATAATGTTGATTTACGAAAATTGTCTACAGATCTAGGAAACAACCTACAAACCGTGTCGGAGAACTTAACTATAATCAATTTGAAAAATACATTATAACTTTGTTGAAAACTTGTTTACATCATCCATTTTGAAGCAAACTTATCTATCGTGTTTAAGAGTTGTTTATGACTTGTTTATAGCTTGTTAATACCATCCATTGGGAAGCAAACTTATCTATCGTGTTTAAGATGTATTTATGACTTGTTTATAACTTCTGTATTTTCTCTTATGTTTATATTTTTGTTTAAGTATATATACCTTTGACATTTTTTTACTTGCACAACACTTGTTTTAATCTTATTAAAGACTTGTTTATAACATTTAAGAATTTGTTCAAGACTTGTATATAACTTGTTTAAATCTTGTTACAGACTTATTTATAATTTGTTTAGAATTTTGATTGTTTAAGACTTATATATAACTTGTTTTATATACAACGTAGCTTCTTTGCATTTACAGATTAATTGTCCATTTCATGTTTAAAAAATGTTTGATTATTGGGTAAAAAACAACTTATAAACAACCTTTAAACAATATATAAATAAAATATCAACAATATATAAACAACATTCAAACAACATATTTGCAAGATACCAACAATATATAAACAACATAGAAACATTGTTCAAACGTCAATTTGCACTTAGAGATTACTTGTTTTATGTTTGTTTATTTCATGTGTAAAACATGTTTGAGTAATCTTTTCTAAGTGATTATTGTGTAAAAACAACATATAAACTATGTTAACAACAAAAACTTGAATTTGTTTGAGACGTGTTTATAACTTGTTTAAGACTTATATATAACTTGTTTATAATTTGTTTATGTTTTACAGGAATGGAGAACATATAAATATTGATTTATTATAACGGTGAATGGGATGAGAGCTTCAATTATTTAAAATACAAGACCAAAGGGTTAATACTCAATCACGATTGGAATTATCAATTTCTAACTTAAAAATTGTTAAGCTTATTGAAAGTTGACAGAACAACAACATTCAATATCAAGTACCAACTGAAACATGGACACCAACCACTTGAGATTGAAGATGATCAAAGCTTGTTGTTTTACATATTACTAAACAAAAAGACATAGATGTAACAAATCTGCCTTTGTTTGTTACCACTCAACAAACTCATCTTCAACTTATACTAGAGACATTATCTACCATAGCACCATATCTACTAAAGACAACAGTTGAATCCTCATCAACAACAACACAACAACACAACAAATGTAGATGAAACTGCAAAAGAAACAATCACAAACATAATCGCATATGGAGACCGTTTGAGTAAAATGATGGTGAGCTCCGACATTAAAGAAGAAGAAGAAACATACAAAATAAAATATGAAGACGTGTTTGAGGATTTCCTTGTAACACAAATCCAATAGAGATTAAGGTGGTACAAGTATTCAAAGACAAAAATATGCTCGTAGTAGTGTTAACACACTACACATTAAAGAACCACTTTTAGTTCAAAATACCAAAATCATGCCCAAGAGAATACTTGTTGGTATGTTATGACAAGAATTGCCAATGGAGTTTAAGAGCTTCAACGAAAGTGCCAACAACTAAGTTTATAATCAGAAAATTCAACAATTTCCATACATGCTTTATTGATGTTAAGCTAGATGGACACAAACAAGTAATAGTAACTACTGTGGGTAAATGTATAAAGAAAAAGCTAATTGACTTTACAACTAAATAGAGGCCAAAAGATGTAATGGCAGATATAAAAAAATAGTTTGGAATAAGCATAAACTATCAAAAAGCTTGGAGGTCAAGGGAAAATGCATTGGAAAAACTCCAAGGGAAATCATGTGAGGCTTATGGAAAACTACTAAGTTTCTGCTTGATGTTATTAATGACTAACTCGAGCTCATATATAGACATTGAAATAGAAGATGACAGCATAACTTTCAAACATGCATCTACGACAATCTCAGTATCTATTGACGGTTGGCAGCATTGTAGACTAGGGCTGGGCACGGGCTAGGCGTAGGGATTTCTTGGGCCAAGCTCGATTGAGTGGGCCAGATGCCCAACCCAGGCCCGCCCATCCAAAAGGCCTGGTCGGACCAGACCGGCCCGCTGGTCAATTTTTTTAAAAAAATATTAATGTTCTATATTTTTTAAATCAAAATATAATTTATATATTGTTTAGATCAAATTATACTTTAACATATACTGTAGTATATAAATTATATTTTAATTTCTACTAATCAATTCTTACATTTATAAGTGACATCATGTGTACTAATTGACAACACATAATACATCAAATTAATATTAATATACTATATATTATATATATAATATAAAAAATTATATATATATTATATATATTCTGGCCGGACTGGCCTGCGGGCCATTTCTTAAGTCCATGTCCTGTCCTATTTTATTTTTAAATAATGCGGGCCGGGTCGGGTACCACGTTCATAGGTGTACCACATAATTATCACATCAAACTATACAGGAACACTATTAACTGTATCATCTGAAGATGGTTGAGGTAAAATATTTTCACTGGCCTTTGGAATTGTTGACTCCAAAAATGACAACTCATGAGAATGGTTTTTTACAAAATTAAGAATATCATTTGGTGTACGAGAAGCATTATGCATTATATTTGACAGACATATCAATATTAAAAAAAAGTTGCTAAAATATTCCCATCAGTCGTTATTGTAGCCAAAAACCTAAAACAACATGCAACAGAAAGAAAAACGACACCTTTTCGTATAAAGGTGCAAAAAATATAACGGAACAAAACTCCATTTATTCAAAAAGTTGACGTCTAAGTCAGAAATTTCAGAACATAAATAAAAAAAATATATGTATTGGATATGTATTAAACATAAGCTGTTTGTTTGGAATAAATATTAAAAAATATTGTAATAGAAGGCGTAATTTCTACATGAAAAATTGTGTGAGCTAAAGGGTTGACCATTGGGCCAACTTCTTCATTATTGCCACAAAGAACTTGGCATAGAACATGTTGCTTTATGCTTGAGAAGATTTTTGCGGCGGGAGCTACGCCGCATAATTTGGCCATTCATGTGATGTACAAAATTGTACCATAACTGTAATGTATATCAGCCACGTGCCGTACAAACTCCATTAATGATTAATCCATCTATTCATAAACTCCATTAATGTAATTGTACTATTAAAAAATTAGTAAAATCATGCAAATCACAAAATAAAAATATTTTATTTCAATAACATAACATTGAAGGACTCATACAAATGGAAAAGGCATTATTTAATATATTAGCTTGAGACCAGAATGATGCGGTGAGAATTTTCAAGTAATTAAATTATTTTATTAATTAAAATAAAAATATTTTTTTGGTAGTTAATTTGTCACGATTCGTTTTTGGACCATTATTGGTGTACAAGACGAATCGTTTAAGGAAATCCGTCTATTTCATACAAGACTCAAAGATTCAGAGATACTACTCGTTTAAACATTTTAAAATATTTATTTAAAACATATAATAAAATGGGTTTATCATATATCAAAATATATGTATATAAAATATGCAAAATAAATGTATAGATACTGAAAAAAATCAAAGCAACTCAGTAACCTGACAGTATCTCGGTGTGGAGCTCTATCAAAAACAAATGAAACTCGAGCAAAAGGGAGTCACTAACTAAAAGACGTATCACTGGTATCCAAGATGCGTTGTAGTTGTCGAAGCCAAAAATCTGTCAACCTGGAGAACAATGATCAAAAGTAGATAGAAAGCAAAAATAGGGTCAGAACCCAGTGAGAAATAGTATTCCAGATTGTCTCATACGTACCTCACAAAAACTGGTTTGAAAATAGTTAAAAAATACCAAAGTATAATAAAATATACATACATATACACACTACATAGATAGTAGTGTCTCAAAATCATTTCGAAAAAGATTTCAAACAAAGCATACAACACGCAGAAAAACATTGTAGCTTAATTTTAATTTCAAAACCAAAGTCGTAATATCAAATATATAGGACCAAAGTAAACAGGATGTGGACTGCGCCAACAACTAGAACAAAGGTAATCGTGGACTCCACCACTGATTAATAACAAATAATGCGTTTGGCGTAACACATGGCTACCGTCATCCCTGATAGTTGGGATCTATCAAAGCATTGATATACCAAATGTTACGTAACTCGTAGTGTAGGTGTCATGTATCAAAACAAAACCATACTACATAAGTATGAAATCATAGGCATGCAATTCAAAATTCAAAACAGAGGGAATATATATATATATATATATATATCAATTTGCAAGAACAAAGGAGAATATTAATTCACATAATCCATTTAATATTTTAGTCAATCCTCAGATTAGTCAAATTACAGAATAAGTGTGAATACAACAAAAATGAATATAGTTTTGAGACACAACCTATGTGTCTGAAACTGTCATTCACTCACCTGGAAGTCCAAGCTATAGCAGTCAGGCACCAATGGTGGGCAGCTGATCTTGCTGGCACAGACACGAAGCTAAAACAAATATCAGATACAAAGCATATTAGAGTCAAAGCAAAGTATGATGATGGTACTGTGGCGGTATCGAAATACGTGCACATGTATATGAGAATCCAAATACTCAAACGACTATCAAAGACCCATTACAGTTGAAGATCTCACGCTCTTGACCCAAAAATCAGAATCTACTTAAAATTATAATTTGGTCCCTAAACTTTTGTAAAATTATATTTTAGTCCCCGGTGTAAAGTCGATAATCACACTAGAAGGGGGTTGAATAGTGTGATTATAGAAGCTTTGAATTTTCTTCAAAAATGAGTGCGATAAATGAAAGAACACTAAGAACTTTTAGTGGTTCGACCAACTCGATGCATACATCTACTACCTAAGTATCACCACTTAGGATTTTCACTATCAATCTTCTCAAAGATTACAACTTCACTTTCTAACTAAATGAGAACTCTTACAAGTTTCTTGATTCCGGTTCAAGAACAAAAACCAACCTAATGATCTACCTTTGATCCCTCTCACAATCACTCTTTTAAAAGTGTTTACAAGCACTCACCAATAGATTAAAAGCTAGTGATACAAGCAAATGAAGAATGAAATTGAAGAACAATTACACTTGTATTAATAAATGAGAAATTCAATGCTTTGATGCTTGGTAGTTGTAAGAATTCAATGTCCAGATGTTTGTTCCTTTGTTTCTGGCCTCTCAATCATATATTTATACTTCTCTCTTGATTTCAGACCGTTGTGGGTTGTAATGTAGCCGTTGTGGTATTAAATGAGGCGCATTTAATACACTGTCAGAGTCTTTTTACGTACGTGACATAAATCTTACGTACGTTACCTGACTTGATGTTCATCATACGTACGTGATAAGTACATACACGTACGTTGATCATAACTTATCCACAGTTTACGTACGTGAATAGAATCTAACGTACGTGACTTCTATGTCTGAGTCATCCAGTAGCTTTTGTTTTCAGTCCGAAGCATCTCACATATTTGAAATTCCATCTCACGTACTTTAGTTCAATGTGACGTACGTGAGTTATTATGCTTGCATACGTGAACAATCAACACTTGACCGTTGCTTCACCTGTTTGTCTCGATCCACGTGAAATTCAAACAAACAT
>CAODLS010196676.1:0-11936 GCA_948243855.1 Flueggea neowawraea | reverse complement strand
GAGATTGAGAGAGAAGAAACGGTGTAAAATTGGTAGGAATGTGGTGGAGGTATTTATAGAGTTGAAAAAATAAAAAAATAAAAAAGGGAAATGACAGTTGGAACCGCCGGTTCCAACGGCTAGATACAACAGTTCAAACGGTCCAATGGTGGTTCAAACATGCAGTTTTAATCGGTTTTGGTAGGCCAGTTCTGGTTCCTGTTTGATTCCGGTTTTAATCAGTTTTGACTTATTCGGTTTGCCGGTTCCGGTTCTAATTTTACATGTCTAGTCCAAAGCATAAGAGAATCCAAGGAAGGAAAAAGGGAAGAAGCCAATGATGGAAGAACCCAAAAACAACTTGGAGGTCAGGGAAGACAAAGAGTCATAAAAAGGTATCACATTCAATCCAAAGGATGAGGCAAAGCCCTATATTCCTCCTATTCCATTTTCACAAAGGTTGAAAGCACGGAAAGTGGATGACAATTTCTTGAAGTTCTTGGAAATGTTCAAAAAGCTACAAATGAACATTCCATTCACTGAGGCTATTCCATATATGCCTCATTATGCTAAATTCCTAATGAGGATTGTATTCAACAATATGAAATTAGAGGAGTATGCTACGATTGCCTTAACTGAAGAGTGCAATGCTGTAATTAAATATCAGCTTCCTCCAAAGCTCACCATTCCGTATATGATTGGGAATGTGGATATTCAGATATCGTTGTGTGATTTGGGAGCTGCTGTCAACTTGATGCCTTCTTCCATTTTCAACAAACTCGGGATTGGTGAACTTGTGCCAACAACTATTTCACTCCAACTGGTTGACCACTCTATCAAATACCCGTTTAGAGTTGTGGAAAATGTTCTAGTAAAGGTTAGTAAGTTTTGTTTTCCTGTCGATTTTTATGTTCTTGAAATGAATGATGCTTTTAAACCCCTTTGATTCTTGATAGACCATTCTTAGCAACATGAGGAGCTTTAATTGATGTGGGCAATGGAAAGTTAACATTTAGAGAAGGAAACAAAACTCAAGATTTTTGAGTCTTTAGTAATTCAAATGCACCTTCAAATGATAATTGTGTTGATGATTCTAAAGTCGTTGAGTCTAGTTGCATGTTGGCCATAAACCTCACACCTAAACTGTCACGACCCAAGTCAAGGTGAACTGTCTGTAGAAGCCCAGCTCATCTCACACAAGCCTCAGAGATACAGATATTCTACCCAAACATTCATTTATCAAAACATTTATTTAATAAAATATGAGTTATGAAAAATAGTATGAATGTAATACTATCGAAATAAATATGAAACCGTTATAATATATTCAGAATTCAAAATACAAAAAAGAAAATATAGCACAGTATCCTCACATAAACCCGGTATGGAACTCTAACTACAAAATACAAAAGTAGAGCCCAAACGAAAGCACTCACTAAGTAGCAAAGAATGTCTCACTGGTGACAGGGTGCTGAACAGATGTTGAGCATCAAAATGTATATCTGTCAGACATACAAAGAAGATAGACAGAAATAATATGGGGTCAGGGTCCAGTGAGAAAATAGCACTCCAGATTGTCTCATACGTGCCTCACAAAGACATGTTTGAAAACCGTTTCAAAATATACCACACACGTATATACAAAAATAATATATATACATACTACATATGTAATAACTTTCAGAAAATATTTTACCAAAACGTTAGCATACAGAGCAGATATCACGCATTCAGACAGTATCAGAGTATATATATATACAGAGGATACATAATAGTATTGTGGACTACGCCACCAGAGCAGAGCATATATACACACACACACACACACACACACAAAAACACACACACACATAGAGGGTACATAATAGTATTGTGGACAACGCCACCAGAGCAGAACAGAGCATGCATCTGGCCGGATACATGGTCACCCATTTACCCGGGCAACGAAGGTCTTGACAGAGCATTGATATATCAAATGTTACATACCCCGTAACTAGATCTTCCAGATTAGAGTATATATTTACCATAATATAGCAGACAGTCATGCAGAAAAGATCTCATATTTTCAAAAATTATATATGTACCAATATATGTATGAATAGAGTAAAAACGTTAATTATTACAAACCACATAAGTCCGATTAATAATTAGCCAAATAATTATTAGTCAGATTTCATGTCATATCCTGACACATCAAAAATGATATAAGTAGGAAGACACAGTCTATGCGTCTAAAGCTGCCATTTCACTCACTTGGAATCCGAAGCAAATGATCCAATCAGACACCACTGGTAGGTGGCTAGTCGTGCTTGCAGGAACATGAAGCTGGAATAGATACATACATAACGAATATCAGAAAAATGATGTTGGTACTGTGGCGGTACCAGATGAATGATATGCAGATGCAGACACTCAGAGATGCTGAAACTCTAATCCGAATGATAAACCATCATTCGTAACCCAAAATTCAAAGCCCACGTAAAATTACAGTTTGGTCCCCGACCAATGTAAAATTATGATAAAGTCCCCGAGACTCGACTAAGTTCAAAATAGCCCTCAAAGTACTCTGGAACTGCTAACTAGTCCTCGAGGTAGTTAGAATTTTTAAAATAGACCCCAACAAAAAAAGGTACAAAGATGTGCAAAATTACACATTTGGTCTCTCAGAACAAAGTCTCACTCGAGTAACCAAAATGGCTTACTCGAGTGACACCAACATCGACTTACTCGAGTAAGCCAGATTTGCTTACTCAAGTAACCCGTGTTCATCACTTACTCGAGTGAGTCATCTACTTACTTGAGTAAGACCCTGCCTAGAACATACCCAACTCGACCAAACCTCTATTTCACCAATGAAAATCGATACCTAACACCAATATTGACTCGACTCAAGCCCCTGAACTCAAATCTAGAGTCAAAATCATCAACACAACTCAGAAGCACACTAAATCGGCCCAAAACGGATGAGTTTGAAACCCATTCACAAACATGTTCGATTTATGTGAATCCAAGGCTACATTATGTGTTAATGGAATCCTAAAGTCCCGAAATCACAACCCTTAACACCCATTCTAATAGAAATAACCTACATCCGAACCTAGGAGCATTCATTCAAACCCTAAATTGCACATTCATGCAAAATGATAGAAAATGAAGTAATGAGAGGTAGGGAGGTGAATCCTTACCTTAAGAGACATCTAGGAAGGAACGATATCCAACCTAAATGGCTTCTGGACGGAATAGAGTGTTTTGAGTGAAAGGAGACAGTGTGAGACTGAAGAAATCGGGTGGGGGTATATATAGACCTCTGCCCAAAATGACACCGTTTCACGTACTGGGTGCACATCTCACTCGAGTGACACACCACTCACTCGAGTAAGACAAATGGTTACTTGATTAACACATTCCCAGGTGTTCATCATGTTCATCCTGAAACAAGGCTTACTCGAGTAACCAAGTGGTTCACTTGAGTAATATATGCCCTGTCTAACTCGAGTAAGACTTAACCGCTTACTCGAGTAACCTAAGGTCCATATCACTCGAGTAACACACATTTGTTTGCTCGAGTAACATAGCTCAACATCATATGTCACCCACTCGACATTCCAATCGATCGAGCTTGACTCGTGGTGGAACCAAAAGCTATAGAGGGTTGTATTGGAACCCGACGGGATATTATATGATATGTCGCGTGAATGAAGAATTTGTGTTATGTGAGATCAAAATTATGGTATTTTTGGGTGATGGTATTTTCAAAAATTAGAGGAATAAGTGATTAATATTTGATTGTTATTGAGAATATTTTTTGCGAGACTGATTCGAGATTCGATATCAGGAAATTAAATTGTACAATGAGACCGTTAAGCATGAGGGAGCTTAACGATGTGCTGAGTATGTTATGATTGTGGAAATAGTTGGTTTGTCCACCACATAATTGATGATAGTTTCTAAGATAGTTTTTGTGGTTTATTGGGGTCTGATTTATTAGGATCCGACATCAATTTCATGACATGTATAGTGTTTGGTGTTATTGGAGTGAAACAATATTTGGAGTACTTAATGCTTGAATTGTTAAGACTATGGTTAATAGACGCAATTATGGATTTATTGTCGATATGAGAAGAGATTTAATAAGTTTGTTGGAAGCCGATCGGTTCGATTATGGAATAAATTTGAGACTGATGTTTTGATCTTATTAACTTTGAGGATGTTCAGTATATGATAATTGGAGGATTATTATGATGGGTTAGTGAGACAGCTTAATGGTGATAGTATTATGCATCAATGATTTTGTGATAAAATCATTTGGTGATTCCTTGACTTCGGGGACAAGTATCCATAGTAAGGATTAAAGAGATATGTAATTATCGATTTGGTGATGAAGTTATGTAATGACTTCTTTGGTTTCCTGAAATCATTTGATGATTTCTTACGATCATTGGTATGATCATTTTTGTAAACGAAAAGCTTATTTGAGGATAAAACAACCATGAAAATATAAGGGATATGAATAAGACTAGAGGATTCGATTTGCATTTTGACTTATGTGGTAAGTAACATTAATTTGTCATATGATTTGAGGTCGATCGTGAGTATGCGGACTGACTCACGAGTTGGACTTGATTTGGATTATGATAATCTGATATGAATGATATACATTTTAGGATACTTATGATATGATTTGCTATCACTGTTAGGGGCAAAGGTGGTATCATCTTTGGTTTCCTTCGATTCCAGATAAATCAAATTCGAGATTGTGACTCAATGAGTGATCTTTGTTAAAGAGACTTGGCTTTGCGCAATCGATATCATTCGTTGTAAAAGAATTTGAAAATAATAAGTGGCTTCCCTGATTGTGGGTTAAGAATCTGAGAAATGAGTGGGTTTAAGAAATCATGTTTGAAATATAGATTTCAAGCCTTGTTTATTAGGAGAATATGGAATAATGAATAAGTTTGATTTGTTTTTGGAGATTGTGCATTAGCGGATCACTTCTAGGGTGCTCATGCTACCTTTGTTAGCAGTATTTGGACTTGTTCCACATTTCCTTGACCTCGGTGAGTGCAGATTGAGTGGGGTCTATTTTGTGTACCTAGACCATATGTCTTTGCCAGGACTTATCTTTTGCAGTCTGGCTTGCAGTTTGTTATTGGGTCAAGTATCAAGACCATCTATATTTGATCTTCAAAAAAACATTGAGTTTGTACTCTTTGGCATCTGATTCGTTGAACTATTGACATATTTTCTTGTTGCCTTATGTTTTTGCACGTTCTGGTATCTCCAAAATTGTCTCATTCTTTGTGAGCATATTTGAGTGTTTCTAAGAAGCACCAATTTGTTAGGTCACTGGATAGTTATCCGCACCTATTTGATTCTGCTGACTTTTAGGTTGGTGTCTATTGGTTTTGGTCTTTGCACCTTACCTTTGCATTTTGTCTATGCACATGCAGATTTCTGCACTTTCTGCATCGGTTGTTCGCATATGATGTAACATGTTTTGCATATATGTGTCTTTGAGTTAAACCAAGAATGAGATGTGGTGAGGATAACTGCACATATTTGGCTTAGTTGATTCATAAGCCTCTGCACCATTGTTTCTGCCTTTGCAGCACTATTTTTGTCTCTGGATACTTTTCATATGTTTTTGACATCTCCATGTGTACATGTTGCACGTTGCCGGAGTGCTGGTTACACACTTGATATGTTTTATGGCTGTGGGCAGAAATTCTGATTTGGGTTTGTTTTGGGAGTGATAAATGGTTATTTATACATGTTTTGGTGTTTGATTATATATTGTTTTAAATATAAATTGCGTGTTTATCATATTTTGGTACTTTTATGGTTTGAATTGTGTTTTGTAGGTTGATTGATGATGCTTTGATGGAATGGAGAAAGAACGAGCTCAAACAGAGCAAGAATGACACGGACAAGAGCTCCAAGACACAGGAAAAATCACGCCTCCGTGTAGTACAAAATTATGCGGATTTGTTCCTTTTATTGAAGACACGGTCTGGGAGGGAAGACACGATCGTGTCCTAGGCCGTGTCTTGCCCTGATTTGTTGTTCCGTGATATTTAAGTAGGTTTCAAAAACCTAATTGGGATAGCCGACTTTGGAACGCAAAATACACCTATTTCGGGATCAGAGAGCATTGGGAACTCAGGAGAACTCATCTTGCATCAAGATCGAAGGAATCACGCGAAGAATTGAAGGATTCAACATAGGTTCTTCTTCTCTTTCTATGTTTTCTTTGTATCTTGTTGTTATTCTCTCAATTACTATGAACTAAATTCTCTGTGCATCTAGATATGATGAACCCTAGATTGACTATGTGATTGTTGGATTTTGTTATTCATTCAGTTTTTTTTTTTGGAATTGAGACTCAATTATGATTTATATTGTTCAATTGTTGAATTGATTGTTGCTAGCCTTTCGATTCCAATATTGATTCATACATGAGTAATTGAGAGATTCTCTGTGTGATAGATCATTCATAATTGAGAGGAGTTGCACGTAAACCTAGAGATAGGTCGACATAAATCCTCTAGATTAGGTTCAAACCTAATAGTGAAATTCACGAATCAATAAAGCAACGTTAGGTATTTTAATTAGGAAGAGATTTCGATTAATCAACTTAGTCGTTAGACGTTAGCTAACTCGAGAGAGAAGTTAATATATTGTAGGAATTTCCACGGTCCAATTAGCCGAATAATTGTTTGAATATCGTGCCATTGTCACTTAGTTTGGTCTAGGGGAATTCAATATCTAGGTGTCGCTTCCCATTGATTGTCTCTGTCTTTCTTGACTTTGTGTGTTTGTTCTTGTGTTGGAATCCATTTATTTTATTTGTTTGAAATTCCTTAATTTGTCGGTTGGATAACAAAGTGAAAGCAAGTAACTAGTAATCATAATCTATATGAGATACGACAATCGGTACTCAAGTGGGCATACTATAGTCGATAGCTGCACTTGCCTTGACTCTGTAGGTATAGGCGGACGCTATCAAGTTTTTGGCATCGTTGCCGGGGACTAGGATATTAGGAAAACTTAGTCTTTGTTAATTTAGCCATTTATTTTTCTTGTTTTTGTTTAATTTCTTTTGCTTTAATTATTTTGTTTTCTTCGCATTTTCCATTGTTATTTTGCTTTAAACTGTCTTTTCAAAATTACGTTTGGGTTTGTTGGTGTTGATAGTTGTAGGTTGTTTGTAGTGCATGACTATGGGAAATCCTTCTGACTTAGTTGAAGCATACCCTAAGATTGAATGAACAACATTGCAGGCACTTAGAAACAAACTCCTAGAAAGGGCTGAGGAAATAGACAGAGCAAGAGAGATAGCAATGGAGCCAAATAATCAAGCTGGAGGAGGACAACCTGCTGGTGGGGCAGGGCCAGTAAATCCATTGGGTCATCCAATGACGATGTCAAATTATGCTAGACCAAATTTAATGGGGACTGAGTCTAGCATTGTGAGACCAGCTGTTGCAGGCAATAATTTTGAGATAAAGCCAAATGTTATTCAAATGGTGTAACAGTTCGTGCAATTTGGTGGGTTGTAGGATGAGGACCCGAATGCTCATTTGGCCAACTTTTTGAAGATCTGTGACACCTTTAAGATCAATGGGGCCACTAATGATGCAATCAGGTTGAGACTTTTTCCGTTCTCACTCAAAACCAGAGCTATGCAGTGGCTTAATTCTCTACCAAGGGGTTCGATTACTACTTGGGATCATATGGCAGAGAAGTTTTTACTGAAATACTTTCCACCTGCCAAGCCTACAAAGCTGAGAAACGACATCTCTTCTTACACACAACTTAAGTCAGAATCTCTCTATGATACTTGGGAGAGGTTAAAGGAATTATTGAGGAGATGTCCGCATCATGGGTTACCAACATGGCTACAGGTTCAAGCTTTTTACAATGGTTTGAACCACAATACTAAATAGATGATTGATGTTGCAGCAGGAGGTACCCTAAATAACAAGACACCAGAGGCTGCTCAATATTTGATAGAGGAGATGGCTATGAACAATTATCAGTGGCACATAGTACGTTCTAAGCCAAGTAAGCCAGTTGGGGTGTATAATGTGGATGCAGTGACGGCTCTAGCTATGCAAGTTGAGGCTCTAAGCAAGAAGATTGGCGGACTATCTGTGTCAAAACAAGCAGCTCAGGTAGGGAGTGGTGAGATGACCGAGGGCCAAGGGACCCAAAATTCTATGGAACATGTGAATTATATGGATCATGGGAACAATCCTTAGAACAACCCCTACAACAACACTTATAATCTGGGGTGGAGGAATCACCCAAAATTCTCGCGGGGAGGTCAGAATCAGCAGAGACAGAATCAACCACCTGGGTTTCAGCAGCCACAACAACCAATAAAGCCAAATCTTGAGGAGCTAATGACTAAGTATATAGAGGCATCTGAAAAGCAATTTACATAGATAGAGTCAACCTTGTTGAATTAGGGGATGTTGATTCAAAACCAAGGAGCGTCTCTCCACAACATGGAGAATCAGATTGGCCAAATAGCTCAGTTGCTATCTGAAAGGAAACCAGGTTCCCTACCCAGCAACACTGAGAAAAATCCTAAGAAGCTTGTACATGCCATATTTGTTAGCAAGGAAGATGACTGTGTAGGGAATGAGCATAAGGTAAAGCCAAAGAAGGTGCTTTGTGAGTACAAGCCTCAGATTCCTTATCCTGTAACACTCTTCAAGAGGGAGAATGTGAAAGCAGTCTCAAGTGATATGGAGAAGCCACCTGTCAAACCCAACCAGCAAGAACCTTTGGTTGAGGGTGAGAAGAAGGAAGAGAAGGTCGAGCTACCTCAAACATCACCTGAGCTACCAGTGAAGCTAAAAGACATAGGGAGTTTATTTATCCCTTTTACTATTGGTAGTTTAGACATTGATGATGCATTAGATAACTTAGGTGCTAGTCGTATGATTTGTTTGAAAATTTGAAATTAGGAGAACCCACATCGACTAGGGTGCCTGTGCAATTAGTCGATAGATCTGTTGTGCATCCTAGAGGCATTATAGAGAATGTTTTTGTTAGGGTAGGTGATTTGGCATTTTCTATTGATTTTATGATTCTTCACATGATGTGTAATTTATAAATGCCTTTGATCCTAGAAGGTCGTTTTTAGCTACTTATAGGTCCATTGTTGACGTATATGATCGAGTGTTAACTCTTAGAGTCGAGACTGATAGTGTTGAAATTAAGGAATCTAAGGTTAAACGTCATTCTGACTCACATTATGGAGAAATGGTTGCTTTGTCTAATATGGTGCAGGTACCCAATAAGAAATATTCAATTGATGCACCCAAGGTTGAAGAAACGTACCTAGAGTTAAGAAGAAAAGACGGAAGACTCGGGGGCATAAAGCAAAGAAGGAGATGCTTGAGACGTTGCACCCAAAGGCCGACCCTAAGGAAACATGTCATTTCATATGGTATGTTAAGAAAAAAAATGAAGATCAAAGCAACGTGCTAAAATATGAAGTTGGTTCGAATGCCTCGCATAATGCTGCATACAAGCCCCCTTGACAGGTCTCACCCACCAACGTCTGGCTCATGACGTTAAAGAAGAACTTCTTGGGAGGAAACTCAAGTTTTGAACATTTTATTTGATTTCTTATTTGGTGTTTTGAACTTTTGGTTTTAGTTCATATGTTTTGATGTGCCTAACTTTCCAGGTTCGATTGATGTTTGATGGTGTTTTTATGTTACGATTGAGCAAAATGCAAATGTTTTGTGAATTAAGGTTTTTGTAGGTGCTAAGATGGGTTTTTGGAGCCATTGGAATCACTCCAGGGCATCCACACTTGAGGTAAGAAAGCTTGGAAGTTAGAAGATCAAAAGAGGTACGTTTTCGAGCGAAACAGTGGGCTACACAGCCCATAACATGCTCGTGGCCACAAACACAGTCCAGAAGCTTCAAAACATGACCTGAAGTGTCTTGGATGTGTCTTGAAGGGTCCAGACCGTGTCCTAAAGGTTTTGGCTGTGTCTCACTCTTTTTGCACTCAATTTGAACCTTTTCGTCTTCATACTTCATACCAACGCCCTTAATTGCTTCCACCACATTTCCTCTTCATTTTATAACACTTAAGCACTCCATATTCATGTCTTTTTATATAATTGAATACTAGATTCAAGGGCATATGATGTTTTTTTTGTTTCTTTCACTTGTGTTTTGGTTGTGTTCTTTTGCAAGACTCCAAATGATATTTCATTGAAATTCACCAGAGCATTCATCAGGATCAATCCATTTTCAAGGAATTCCCAAAAAATTTTCTTTTCATTCTTTATCTTACTATTCTTGTTGTTAATGGTTGTTTCATTTTGTGCATTGGGGACAAAGCACCGTTTAAGTGTGGGGTAGGGGGTTTAATTTTTTTTGATCAACTTCTTGATATTATGGTTGTGGGATGTATGTTATGTGATAATGCAAATGGGATGAATATTTGAGAATCTTTAGTAAGCATATGTTACTGGGAGGTTAGAATTGCATATATTGAATCCACACTAGTTTGTAGCTTGTAATCAAATTTTCCATTTTGGCTTTTCCACCTTTATGACTCATTTTATAATGAAATGGTTAACTTTGAATGAATTTGGGCATAATTATTGAATAAATGAATAAAAAAAAGGGTTGCTCTTGACTTGCTTGAACCTAAAGCGGGACAAGTAAATGGGGCTCGACACGTAATCCGCTGTCTTTGGATATGAGTATGCAAAGCACTGCTACATGGGGTATTCTCAGTAACCGGGAGCACTCATCACCAATGATTTGTTTTCGTGTCAAACGAAATATCCTAAGTGGTGGAAACTAAAATAAGTGTAAAACAAGCACAAAGTCAAACTCGATATTTACTGACTGTGTTTGTAGCAATGCAAGTCATTGAGATGGTTGAATCAATATAAGTGTGAAAATTTTATTTTAATTGTTGCTCGAAGTGCTGAATGTCCAATGATGATGCATGACAATTTTATTTTGCAAATATTCTCAAATCAAAACAGTAGCTAAAACCAAAACACTACCACTTAATAAAGAATGGAAAAGAAGTAAAAGGATAGAGAAACAAAGCCCAATATTTATAGTGGTTCGGTCCTCTTTGACCTATGTCAACTCCTCTAGTTCACTAGAGAGTTTGAATCCACTATGCTTCCTCACTTTCGGATGGAGGTAAACCGTATACAATCTGTTGTTTTCAGGGTCATAAGACAACCTTCTACACCTTGCTTTTTGCTGGTCAAAACAAGAAAACCACACTCCTTTGTTTTTCAAGGTAACAAACAAAGCAAACCTATTCCTTTCTCAAGCTTTACAAACAAAGCTTGAGTGCAATACTATTCTCAACTAAATGACAGTGCAAATCAACAACTCTGTTGGTATGTAAGTGTTCAAGAACAAAATAAGAATGCAAAGGGAAGATTTTCAAAGTTTTAGGCACTATCAAGGATTGTTCTTCTTTACCTTATGACTTGAAACGTCTATTTATAGGCATTCATCAAAAAACTAGCCGTTGTGGATACCAAAACAGTCATTGTGAGAGATGCAAAAATGGTGAGATTAATGTCGTTAGTCCTTGCTACATGCATACCATGTGTACTGTGTACATAGTTCATGGTTTTATCAGAGTACTACGTGCAACGATATTCCTTCTGCGTGCATAGGCCAAGTTCCAGTACTCACTGCTTTATATCAGGAAGTAACTATGTGCATAGTACTTTTAACTGTGTACGCAAAGCTTGAATGTTGTATGCGCTGTACTCAGTGTTGCATACATAGTCGAGTCTTCAATGGTTATGTCTTTGATCTTCCTCGTGACTGTGTCAGAGGATATTCAAAATTTCAAATAACGAGGAGTGTCTATCATTTGTCAAATAGTACAACTCACTTTTGTTGTGACGCCTCTGCATTTTTATTCTCTGTTTGTGACTCAC
>CAODLS010196614.1:0-12977 GCA_948243855.1 Flueggea neowawraea | reverse complement strand
CTATGTCAAAAACATGTCGCGTCCTATTTTTTAGTGTTGTTTCAGTTTGAACTTTTGTTCCTTTTGCATGTTGTTGTTTATTTGTTTTTGAGATGCTCCTATTGACCAGTTTTGGTATGCTTTATGTGAACTTGTCTTTAAGGATTAAATAATTCAAAACTTTACGCGTCTTGAGATCCAAAAATCCTAATATACCCACTCTTGTATAACTCATGTTTCTATGCACCTTAACTTCAAGATAGATTGCCCATAGCACTAGAACTGAAAAGGATTGGTTGAATCCACACATACCCCTATGTAAGGTTTGGGACAAATTATGTTTTTCATATGTCATGATCCATTCCCGGGACCATGACCGGCGTACGAGCTGAACAGTCTATAGGAGCCGGCGCATCTCGCACAAGCCTCACAAATCAGATGTGCTACCCAAACATTTAATTTCCAAAAAACATTTTTGGAAAAACATTTACTAAGTAAAACAGTTCAATATATATAACTCAATATATAAATAAATACCAAAATGTATACAATAATATACTCTGGTAAAATCAAATACAATAAATACATCAGAGTATATAGACAACCCAACACCCCACAGTAATCTAGTGCAGAGCTCCAACAAAATCAAAGAAGCTTGAACAATAGGTATCACTAACCAAGATGACTCCTCACGGGTATCCAAGATGCGGAAACGTCGCCGAAGCCAAAATCTCTGCACTTGGAAGATAGAATCATCCACAAAAAGAAATAAAACAGTTGTTAAACCTAGTGAGGAATAACATTCCAGAATGCATTATACATGCCTCACAGAGACTGTTTTGAAACTAGTTTGCAAATATCACAAGCAATACTCATAAATATATACAGGCTATACAATAATAGCCTTTCAAAAATCCATTTCGAAACCATTTGCAAACAAGGCAAACAACATGTACATGGGCGTATTAAAATCATTTAAGATTTTTCAACCATCGTTTTCATGTCAAAACATATACAAGTGATATGGGACTAAGCAAGCATGATATGGACTCTTCCATATATCACAAAAAGTGTGGACCAGCCATAGTGATGAGGGCTGGTATGCTCACCGGCCTACACCTAGAGACTAAGCCAAGTGTACCTATCGTCTATAGTAAGTGGACCTATGAGTACTGAGGTAGTTCCGTACTCAATTTTTGTCCTTGTCCGAGGCAGTTCTATTCGTGGAACACAAGGGCAATCCTTGTCTGATCTTTTCTTTGGCGGCCAACTACACGGACACAGCATTGTGTCCATGTCTTAACCCCATCTGTCCGTGTCCACTTGTCCCAAACGGTGTCCAACAATTTAATCATTCTAGTGTACTCCTAGGCCGTGTCTTGTTATGTGGTGAGGTCCACCGCCATGGAGGACAAATTCTGTTCGTGGAGCTTCAGTTTTGCACGATTCTACACATTCAAAGCCTTCGACAGACGTGTCTTGCTCACCTCCAATTGTGCCTCACTCCAAGGGCCTCAAATGTCATCATTCAAGCTCCATTTCGACTTGCTTTCACTTCTTATCTTCAAGACATCATCAATTAACCTGAAAAAAATAACATAAAGCATAAAAGTACCAAAACTTATGACAAACGCTAAATTCATGTTCAAAATAATATGAATTAATGCACATAAATGCGTATAAATATGTGTTTATCAAACTACCCCACACTTGAGCTTTTGCTTGTCCTCAAGCAAAGAGAGAATTAAAACAAGGAAAAACATTTCAATCAAATTCTCTCAACGGTGACATGGAACTTCACATTAGATGTCAACACAAACAAATTGAGTAGTGGAGAATACAAAAGATGCGTACATCACCAGGCAATTCAAATCGGTATCCCAAACCACACACAAGTTAGAGCTCTAAGCCAAAGTACTCAATTTGACTCAATCACCCATTCAAGTCATAAAACATTAAAGCATAAGACAGTTACGGGCAAATTCAATAACAAACACATGTTAATTGAATACTTTCAATATTTTGGCTTGCATTGCAATAAACACAGTCAGTAAATATCAAGTACAACCTTAGTGCTTTACTTATGGACTTGAAGTTTCCACCACAAATGATAATCCGTTTGACGCAAAAGCCGCTCATTTGTAATGAGTGTTCCCGGTTACTAAGACAACCCTTCGTGGCAGTGCTTTGCATACTCATGTCTAAGACAGCGGAGTAGGGATCGAACCCCATATACTTGTCCCAGTTTAGGTTCAAGCAAACCAATAAACTTTAAATTTTCATTCAATTTGTTCAATATCGTGCTCGCATTCAGTCAACCATTATGTTCATTAAGTAATGATTTAAAAGTGCGACAAAGACAAAGCAACCAATTTGGCTACAAGCTCGAAACTAATGCGGATCTAGAACTTGCAATTTAAATCCCCTAGTAACAAATGCATATAAAAAATTTTCAACTAATCAATCTATTCACATCAACAAATAACATGCACCCCACAACCACAATATCAAGAACTTGATCAAAATTTTAAAAATTCACCCCAATTTACCACTACCCACACTTAAATTTTGCATTGTCCTCAATGTAAAGAATTAAACATATAAAGCAAATGGGAAGGGAGTAAATTAGAGAGTTCTGGAACTTCCCTAAAATTAGGTTCGTAGAGATGAGTCTTGGCTCGATCCTCACCTAAAGCAGTGAGAGCCTCTTGTAAAACACAAACAACTAAAACCAAACAACAACTAAAGTAAACAAAATCTAAAATTGAAAACAAACTAAAGGAAACAAAATAAAAATAAATAAAACTAAACCAAACTTGGGTTAACTCCCAAGAAGCGATTCTTTAACGTCATTAGCTAGACGTTAGTGAACGACCAATCATGGCAGCTTATACACATTGTGCGAAGTGTTTGGACCAACTCCTTGCACTTGTTTGCTACACTGAGTCACCTCCTTACTCTTGACATGCCATATGAAATGACACATCTCGATAGATTTGGCTTGTGGTGGCAGAGACTCACGCCCCTCTTTCTTAGCTTTACGCCTGTGTCAAGTCTTATGCCACTTCTTCTTAACTCTAGGCACTGCTTCATAGACTTTCGGTGCAGCAGCTAGCTCTACTTTGTTGGATACCTGCACCACACCAGAACAAACAATGTCTGCAATAGAATGTGAGTTATAATGGTGTTGAACCTTAGAGTCCTTAATTTGCACATATTTATCTCAAACTCTAAGGGTCAACACCCGATCATAAACATCAATAATGGACTTAGAGGTAGCTAAGAAAGGGCGTCCTGGGATTAATGGCATTTCCAAACTACTCATCATATCAAGAATCATGAAATCAATAGGAAACATTAAACCTCATACCTTAACCACTACATTCTCTACAACACTTCTAGGATGCACAATAGATTTATCAGCTAAATGTACCGGCACCCTAGATGGTGTGAGTTCTCCTAAGTCCAATTTCTCAAACAAGTCAGAAGACATCGCATTCACACTAGCTCCTAAATCAACTAATGCATTTTCAACATGTAAACTACCAATATAAAAAGGGAAAAAGAAACTTCCTAGGTCCTTTGATTTTGCATGTAGCTCAAGTGATGTCTAGGGTAGCTCAACATTCTCTTCCTTCTCAGCTTCAACCAACGGTTGTTGTTGCTTCCTTGGTTTAGTGGTCGGCTTCTCACTAGCACAAGTAACTACTTTGACTTGCTCCCTTCTAAAAAGTGTCGCAGGATATAGAATTCGAGGCTTATACTCTCTAAGCACCCTTCTTGTCTCAACCTTCTCAATCATATTTGCCTCAACATTCTTCTTTTGAGCCTCGTCCTCTCTCTTGCATCCATCCATCCATTCACAAATATAGCATTCATGAGCTCCCTGGGGTTTGTTTCGGTGTTGCTCGGCAGGGAACCCGATTGCCTTTCAGATAGCAGCTTAGCTATCTGTCCAACTTGATTTTCCACATTGTGGATAGATGCATCCAAATTCCGAATTGAAGCCCCTTGGTTCATTAATGTGGTCTCCATCTGGGTGAACCATTTTTCTGAGGCCTTAATGTATTTGCTTATTAGCTCCTTAAAGTTGGGCTTCACAGTGTGTTGTGGCTGCTAAAAACCAGGTGGTTGAGTCTGTCTCTGCTGATTTGAACCTCCCCATCAAAAATTTGGGTGATTTTTCCTCCCCAAATTGTAGGTGTTGCTGTAGGGATTGTTCTGAGGATACAGGGCATTACTCACATAGCTCACCTCTTCCATGCCATCCTGAGTCCTTTGGCCATCAACATAAGCTGCTTGTTGTGCTCCAGAGAACCTATCAATTTTCTTGCTCAAAGCTTCAACTTGAATGGCCAATGATTTCATTGTATCCACACCATACACCCCTGCTGGTTTCATTGGCTTTGAACGTGTTGAGTGCCATTGGTAATTGTTCATAGCCATTTCTTCAATCAACTCCTGTGTAGCTTTTGGTTTCTTATTGTTCAGGGTACCTCCTACTGCAGCATCAATCATCTGTCTAGTCCCATGGTTGAAAACATTATAAAATGTTTGAAACTGTAGCCAGGTTGGTAACCCATGATGCGAACATCTCTTCAACAACTCCTTGAACCTCTCCCATGTATCATAGAGAGACTTAGACTCAATCTGTGCATAAGACGAGATGTCATTCCTCAACTTTGCAGTCTTGGTAGGTGGAAAGTATTTCAATAAGAATTTCTCTACCATCTTCTCCCATGTAGTAATAGAATCCCTCGACAGAGAATTCAGCCACTGTTTTGCTCTTCCTCTTAGTGAGAAAAGGAACAACCTCAACCTTATTGCATTATTGGTGGCCCTATTGATCTTGAATGTATTGCAGATCTATAGAAAGTTGGCCAAATGAGCATTCAGGTCCTCATCCTGCAACCCAAAAAAACTGAACCAGCTGTTTCACCATCCGAATTATGTTTGGCTTAATTTCAAAATTGTTGGCTGCCACAGCTGGTCTTAGAATGCTAGACCCCGTGCCAGTTAAGTTTGGCCTAGCCTAATCTGACATGGTCATCAGCTAAAATGCCGGATTGGCCTGAACAACCCTGCCAGGAGGCTGTTCTCTTGGAAGCTGATCATTACCCTCCATTGCTTCTCTCTCCCTATTTATCTCCTATGCTCTCTCTAAGATTCTGATGAGCTATTCTCTTCATTTTAGGATCGACCTCGATTAACCTAGAAGAATTTTCTCGAGTCATAAACTAGCAAAAACCTGAAGAAAATAAACACGAACAACCTAACACGTAATTTCGAAAAGACGGGCAAAAGAAAATAAGAAAAGGAATAATGAACTAAAAAAAAAAATAGAAACAACAAAATAAAATAAAACAAAGGAAAAAAAGGTTAGATTAATACAATACAAGCTTTCCTAACATCCTAGTCCCCGGTAAAGGCGCCAAAAACTTGATATGCTTGTTGGCCTATACCTAGAGACCAAGACAAGTGTACCTATCGTCTATAGCAAGTGGACTGATGAACGCATGTTTATACGTATTAATGTGCATTGATTCATATTGTTTTGAATACAAATCACGTGTTTATCATGAGTTCTGGTACTTTTATGCGTTAATTTGTATTTATCAGGTAAATTGATGGTGTCTTGATTAATCGAAGGAAAGCAAGCCGAAACGGAGCTTGAAAGATGATATTTGAGGCTTTTCGAAGAAGACACAGACAGGTCTGGAGTTGTCATGACCGTGGATGAAGCCGTGGAAATCTCTGAAACCAAAAACCATGCAAAACAGGAAGAACACGGATTCATCTGGGTGTGCCACGGCCATGGAAGCAAACCATGGAATGCACTGGAATTCTGACAAATCAAGACACTACTTGGAAGTGATGGGCACGACCGTGGGCACCACTGGATATTGGACATGGCTTGGATCACGGTCGTGACCTTGTCTTATCCCAGACACCTTATGTCTCCTATTTAATAGGGTTTTTGGGTTGAACTCAAGGGAGCCAACTTTAGACACCAAAATACATCAGCTTTGAGGTCAAAGGATGTGGGGCTTCAAGAAGAAGTCAATTGGCATCAAGATCGAAGGGATTTCGCGAAGAATTGGAGGATTCATCATGGGTTCCCTTCCCTATCTAGTTTTCCTTTTGATTTTGTTGTATATCTCTCTAGAAATATGAACTAATTATTTGTGCGCTTAGATGCGATGAACCCTAGATTGATTATGTGATTTTTTGGGATTTTTTTATTCATTCAATTGATTTATGAATTGTGATTCAATTATGATTTATATTGTTTATTGTTGAATTGATTGATGCTAGCCTTTGATTCCAATATTGTTTCATGCATGTGCAATCTAGAGATTCTGTGTGTCATTGATCATTCATAATTGAGAGGAGTTGCAAGCAAAACTAGAGATAGTTTGACATAAATCCTCCGGATTAGGGTCAAACCTAATAGCAAAATTCATGAACCGATAAAGCAACAACAGGGTTTTAATTAGGAAGAGATTCTAGTTAATTAACCTAGTCGTTAGACATTAGCTAGCTCGAGAGAGAGGTTAATATATAGTAGGAATTTTCATGGTCCAATTACCTGAATAATTGGTTGAACAACGAGTCATTGTCACTTAATTCTGTCTAGGGGGATTCTGCATCTAGGTGTCATTATCCATCATTTGTTTTATCGTTTAAGTTGAGTTTACGCTTGTTCTTGTTTATTTTATTTATTCAAAAGGGAGAGTGAGCAGCTAATAATCGTAGTCTCTGTGGGATACGACACTCGGTACTCGAGGGTCCACTAGCTATAGACGATAGGTACACTTGCCTTAGTCTTTAAGTGTAGACCGGACGAACACGAAAATCCATTTGCAATCAATGACCTTGGCTCCATCAAGTGGATCCACCAAGTTCCAAACTTGGTTGTCAAACATAGATTGCATTTTTTATTTCATGGCTTCAAGTCATTTTACAGAATTTGAATCTACAATCACCTCTTGGTAGGTAGTAGGCTCGTTATGGTCTACAAAACAATTCATTTATCATCAGTTATGAGAAATCCATATCTCTCAGGCTCGTGATGAATCCTACCAGACCTACTTAGGCCTTGTGTTACAGATTCGAACTCCACAACATATTGTGAATTATCTTGAATCTTTGTCCTATCTTCATCAGCTACTTGCGATTCTTTTCTTTCGTTTATAAGTACTCTACTCCCACTGATTCATTTGGAAATAAATTGCTTTTCTAAAAAGACACTGCTTCGAGCAACAAACACTTTGTTCTCAGAACAATTATAAAAATAGGATCCTCTTGGTTCCTTTGGATACCCCACAAATATGCATTTATCAGATTTAAGTGCTAACTTTTCTGAAACTTGTCGTTTTACAAAAGCTTCATTGTTGGACCAAAGGTGGTCAACATTGAGATCTCTTTATGTTCTGATGATGAACAAGAACTTCGTAAAGTACGTTTTGGATGCACAACATACATCATCAATGACAACGCACGTTATATTTGAAGAAAAATCAGGCTTAGGCTACTGGATTGTTGAGGTGCAAAAACAACATACAGTTTGGACTTACAATGTACATCTTCAGTATCAACAACATACGTCTTGAATAACATCATACGTTATATTTGAAGAAAAATCAGGCCGAGGCTATTAGATTGTTGAAGTGTAAAAACAAAGTAAGTTTTAAAGGTAAAACGTACGTTTTGACACCAGTCAACGTACGTCATGCACAAAGTGAGACGTACGTCATATATAAAAGACAAAGAGAAGATTTGAAGATCAGAGAATAAATGTTTGTCTTTCACGTGGATCGAGACAAAATTCAAGTACAATGGTAAACTGAGGAATTTCAACGTAAGTTATTCTCCATACCACGTACGTCATGCTTGAGCACAATGTATGTCATTTCAATTCAATGCACGGTGAAAGATTCGGATGAAAAAAAGAGGCTACTGGAAAGTTTTCATGCCAAAACAATGTACGTCTTCATATGGAAATGTACATCATCTGGAGAATCAACTATGATCAACTTACTTCTTAAAATGGAAATGTACGTTACCTGGGAAATCATCTTCGATCAACGTCCGTCTTATTATTCTCAACGTACGTGGACTGAAAATGAGATTTACAACTTACATCGTATATCTTCAACATACATGAGCAGACTTTGTCAGTGCATTAAACGCGACCCAAACTGATCCACAACGGCTATAATCTGTATCACAACGATACAAAAACTAGGAGAGGAGTATAAATACATGTTTTGAAAGGTCAGAAAGATATACACAACATCTGGGTATTCATTTCTAACTACCAAGGATCAAAGCATTGAATTTCTCATTTATTGATACAAGTGTATTGTTCATAAATTTCATTATTAATTTGCTTGTATCACTAGATTATATATTGTTGGTGAGTGTTTGTAAAAACAGTATTTTGAGTGATTGTGAGTGGAATCAAATGGTAGATTCCTAGTTTGATTTTTGTTCTTGAACTGAAATTAAGAACTTTGTAAGAATTCTCACTTAGTTAGAAAATGAAGTTGTAATCTTGAGAAGATTGTTAGTGGAAATCCTAAGTAGTGATACTTAGGTAGTAAATGTAGACAAAGAGTTGACCGAACCACTATAAATTTTTGTTGTCCTTACTTTACTTGTTTTAATTCTAAATAAGTTTCAAAGTTACTTATACCACACTATTCAACTATTTTTTAGTGTGGTAATTGGCTCAACACTAGTAAATTGGGCTATCCAGTACTTCACTTCAAGTGGCAATATTTCATCACAACCCTCACTGGGCCCAAATGTTGCTTTGAACTGTCCTTATTTATAGTTTTGTGTTTTCGGCCAGTCCTTATTTATAGTTTTCACATGATCTCACAGTTGAACAAGACAGGTTTTTTTTGTCGGGAATTGGAGAAGATAGTTATGACTCCTAATGGAAATGGACTTTGTAATAGAATAATTTTTCCTTAAGCAAACTTGACCAACTCGGGTAATATAAACAGGATTTCTTTAAGTTAATTATAATTATATTCATTGCTTAACTACTAGTCCACAGCCCACCTAATTGGCTAATCTTCTCAGTTATCAGCGCATTAAATTTTAACCATAATCTGATATTGAAATTTCCAATTGATCATAAACTTAAATAGCAATCATATGATCCAGCCAAGCAAAAGAAACAATAGTAATCATGTAAGCAAACCATGTAAGCCAAAAAAGGTATAGTGTCCTGATATTTTCAAAAGGAAATTATCAGGACTTATTTAGAAAGTATAAGATTTACCGAATTGTAGATGATGTATAGTGAATAACATGTTTTTGAATAGTATAGGTTGAAAACATGCTTAATGCTGATTTTGCCAAATAAACTCTCACGAGATGAGTGTATCTTACTCTAAAAAAAATACAGTTATTTCTATTCTAAAAATGACCCTAAATTAGACCACTTTATATAGTAAAGGGTTTGGTTAATGTAGGTAACTTACACCGGGCGCCATATCAAGAACGTGCAAGTGATGCCAAATGCACTGAAACACACGAATGAAGTTGAAATCTTGTCCGAAAAAGACCAAAGAGAAAGGAAAGACCAAAGAGAAAGGTGGGCTCGTTCTATGTCGGCAACGACCTTTCGCTTTGTTTTTGTAACAACGCGAAAAAGTCTCACTCACTCCTCCTCAGCCCAGATGTCTCCTCCGGCTTTTGCGTCCCAAAAATCTTTGATTACAACGACTACCCCAATCCACACAACCCTCTCCTTTGACCCCACGTCACAGTAACTTACCACTGTAACTAACTAAAAACAACCCATCAAATAAAGCTTCTCTTTCCATGCTCTGTCAAAAGAAAGAGCGAAAAGAAGTTCCACAAAGAGCTTCTCTTTGTTTACTTAACTGCTTCACTGATCTAACGCGGGGAGATTCATTCAAGAATGTCGTTTTTTCTTGGCCTTGTAATTGGAGTAGTCATTGGTTTAGCTATCATCGTCGCCTTTGTGCGGTCCGAGAATGCTCGATCCAAGCTTCATTCTGAGCTCGCCAGTAGCTTCTCTTTTGCGAATTTATGAATTGGGTTTTATTTTGTTGTTGATTTTGGTGATCTTTTGGGATTTTCAGGCAACGACTATAGCTGCGTTTGCGAGGATGACATTGGAAGATTCTAGAAAGATCTTACCTTCTGAGTACTATCCTTCATGGGTCGTATTCACTCAGCGTCAAAAGGTGAGTCATGTAAATACAAGTATGTGTGTGCATTTGTGGGTTGATGTTACTGATTTGGCGGCTGCTTTGTGTTTGTTCAGTTGAATTGGCTTAATGCTCACCTTGAAAAGATCTGGCCTTCTGTTAATGAGGTAGTTACTGCTTTGCTTTGTTTCAGAATTGATGTGATAGTGACATGTTTGTAGTGAATTTATAGCTGAAAATTAAGACATTGTTGAAGTTGTGAATTTGCCCGCCAATGTGTAGGCGGCTTCTGAGCTTATAAAGGCTTCGGTGGAGCCAACTCTCGAGCAATACAGACCATTTATACTTTGAGCTCTCAAATTTTCCAAGTTTACACTTGGCACTGTTGCCACCCAGTTCACAGGTTTCTCTTTGTTTCCGTCTCAGACGTTAGAGTAGTGTGTAGAGTTTTTTTTTTTTTAATTTAATGTGTTAATGTTTGTCTGTGAAACAGTTCTTGATTATGTGGGGCTTTCATGATATATGTGATATTAGCAGATGACTAATTTGGCTGTACTTTGAGATGTTTTACTCCTCTGAAGATTGTGTCCTTAATGATATTTGATGCTATCGTTTAGGAGTTTCTATTATTGAAGATGGGAGCAGTGGCATTACTATGGAGTTGGAAATGAATTGGGATGGGAATCCTAGTATTATACTTGTTATCAAGAATAGGCTCGGAATATCATTGCCTGTGCAGGTGATCTTTTGTCTGTCGCCCTAGTATTTCAAACCCGTATATGCTATCTGGCGATGAGTATTTAGAAAACTTCACTTTATGTCATCTCTGTCACGAATTGCTACTAAGCTTAATAGAACTTTGTAACGCGAAAATCTAGGATAATGTAACTCAGGATCATTGTTGTCACAAGATGATCTCTCAAAATAAGATAGTGTCCTTACTCATAGAAGCTAGGAAAAGCCTTTACAGAAATAATCTTCTTCGCTTTGTTTCCCTCTGCATTCATACGTTTATCATCACTGTTATACAGCTGTCCAGTTAATTTGTTATGCATGAGTACAAAATTGTTATATAGTCTGCTCAACATTTTCTGCGTATTGCTATCTTTTGATTCTCTGCTTTCTGCTCCCCTGTGCTCACATTCTCTTCAGGTGAAAGATATTGGATTCACAGGGGTTTTTAGGTTGATCTTTAAGCCACTAGTGGAAGAGTTTCCTTGCTTTGGAGCTGTTTGCTGTTCTCTGAGACAAAAGGTAAGGTATTTTCATAATGTTCAAAATACTATACTCCACGATTTAGGAAGATATACACACATCTTGTGTGCATGCACTCTTTCTTGCAAACAAAAGGACAAATTTTCCTAATGTTTGTCCATTGATCAGATAGACTGATTGTCAATTGTATATATTATCCATTGCCTTTACATTCTGTCCTGTTTATTTTTTATTCATAAACCTACCAGTGAGAGGCAGTCTCATGAATTATTTTATGGGGGCTGTGGGATATGGGAGTGGAATAGAAGCTTAAAGTGCAACCGCCAGAAATTTTAGGCAGGAATAGATCAAAGGTCCACTAATGTTTTATTTCAAACATATAAAAATTTGACTGATAAATAACAGTTATCAGCCGTTCACTCTGTCACCCTCTGTAATACTGCCATGCATTTTGACATTGCCTTTTGTCTTGCAGAAAAAGTTGGATTTTAAACTCAAAGTTATCGGTGGTGACATATCAGCAATTCCTGGACTTTCTGATGCTATTGATGTATGTGGAATGCCTTGTTCGATCTTGTCATCTTGAGCTTACTTTATGCTGTTCCCCTCACATTCTGGGAGATTGTAGTTTATTAGTGTGCTACTGTTTTATTGAGTTGTTTTGATGTGCTACTGTTTGATTGAGTTGATTTCATTTTTTTGGGGGAGAGAAAAAATATACATTGACCACTTTAGTGCTTAGGATTGCAAGACAAAATGACCCTAGTTTAATAAAATTTCTGATTCACCTTTACAGGAGACAATAAGGGATGCCATTGAGGATTCTATCACTTGGCCTGTGCGGAAAGTCATCCCAATTTTGCCTGGAGATTACAGGTACTTCCTTGTGTTGCCATGAGTATGACTAGAGGTTCTAATTCCTTTCAGTATTCAGAGGTGATGTGATGTTAAGCACTGGGGTTCTTGATGATTTAAATTAAAGATTAAATGTCTTAATAAATTAATTTTTCTGATTAAAGAATTTGGTAGGGTTTATTAATAAATTCATAGTGGTGCCTCTCTTAGTTTGAAGAGGGCGGAGAGGGTGGAAAGTTGGTTTTCTTGGTGGTCCTTGTTAATTTTTTGGCATAACGAATTTAATTATTTGTGGAAAAAGCTAACGGCTTTCGTGTTCAGTGATTTGGAGTTAAAGCCTGTTGGATATTTAATGGTCAAGCTTGTGCAAGCAAAGGATCTGACGAACAAGGATGTTATTGGGAAATCGGATCCCTATGCTGTATTGTTTGTACGCCCTTTACGTGACAGAATGAAAACCAGCAAAGTGATTGTAAGTTAGAATCAAATTTTCCTTTATACTTTTTATATACTGATTTGAATTTGTTTATAAAGGACATCTGCTGTGTTGACTCTGTGCAGAGCAACGATCTAAATCCAATCTGGAATGAACACTTTGAATTCATAGTTGAAGATGCATCCACTCAGCACTTGGTGGTAAGAGTTTTTGATGATGAGGGGCTTCAGGCATCAGAATTCCTAGGATGTGCTCAAGTGCAGCTAAGTGAACTGGAGCCTGGTAAAGTGAAGGATAAG
>CAODLS010196610.1:0-13225 GCA_948243855.1 Flueggea neowawraea | reverse complement strand
CCAATGCTAATGCTATTGAGCCTCTGATTCATGTTCTTGAATCAGGGAGCCCTGAGGCAAAGGAGAACTCAGCTGCCACTTTGTTCAGCCTCTCTGTTATCGAGGAAAACAAAATCAGGATTGGAAGATCTGGTGCAATTGGCCCGCTGGTTGATTTATTGGGGAATGGGACTCCAAGGGGAAAGAAGGATGCAGCTACAGCATTGTTTAACTTATCAATACATCATGAAAACAAGGCCCGCATTGTTCAAGCTGGTGCTGTTAAACACCTGGTGGATTTGATGGACCCAGCTGCTGGGATGGTTGACAAGGCAGTTGCAGTCTTGGCTAATCTTGCAACAATACCTGAGGGCAGGACAGCTATTGGTCAGGAACGAGGGATCGCTGTTCTTGTGGAGGTTGTTGAGTTGGGCTCTGCAAGAGGGAAGGAAAACGCTGCTGCAGCTCGATTGCAACTCTGCACAAACAGTAATAGGTTTTGCAACATGGTGCTCCAAGAAGGTGCTGTCCCACCGTTAGTGGCGTTGTCACAGTCTGGTACACCAAGGGCAAAAGAAAAGGTCCGCTTTATGATGATGCTTTTCATTCTCTGATGTTTCTGAAGATGCCATGTAATGAAATAGTTTTTCTTTTGTTTTTTTGTTGCTTGCAGGCACAACAGCTCCTTAGCTATTTCAGAAGCCAACGACATGGTAATGCTGGCAGGGGATGACCTTCCACCAGTTACCGCCAATAGCACCCCAAATTTTGATGTAAGTTCTATACATAGTGTGTGTACATTGAACGTTTCAAATAATTGTACGAAGGTTTTGTTGTTTGATGTGTTACATGATTTGTAGAGAAATTGATTTGTTGAGGACGCAGTCTGAGTCGTGTGAAAAAGAGAGAAAAATCTGGGAAAAAAAAAGAGTTTAGGTTCTCACGTAGAACTTGGGCAAGGCATGACAGGCATTTAAGTGATATTTAGGCGCTGTCATGACGTGTTTACGTTTCATTTCTGTGTACATCTGTTTCCGTTAATCCTCGTCCCAAATTGACCTGTGATTGATTGTTCTTCAAATGTAGAGATTGTGGTAATTTAATTTAGAGATATCCCCACATTTTTGCATTGGCCTTCCATTGTTAGAAATCAGGAATCCCACAATTTTTTTGTTTTGGTGGATAAAATCGAATTGAAATTTAAACCAATTTGATTTTAGATTCGGTTTGTTAGGCTCAATTTCTCTAAAAAGTTTTTTTGTTAGGTTTATTATGCCATCAATTCAGTTCGGTTTGTCTGTAATTTTTTGGGACTACAAATAATTCTTGGGTATCCAGAAATAATTTTTTCGGGATTTAGGACTACATCGAATACTCCTCCGTTCATGTGCATCTTGTTGCTAATTATTAAATGTATAGCAATACTGGCAAAAGCGTTCTAGATATTGTCAAACTTAAGCGATAATCATTGATTTACTTCAGTGCTAATTCTAATTTGGAGCAGTAGAATGACTTTACCACTCATTCTTCAGCTTTCGGGGACTCATTTTGAATGATTTCGTTGAGTTTTTTCTTTTGCTGCTCGTGTACGTGGCACCTACTCAACTTAATTCTCTTTCTTATGGGGGTTTAAATCAAGTTTAAGTTTATTAGGGATGAAAAATACAGCATCAAATAAATGTTAATCATTTACATGTGCCAACGGCAGTTAGTGTAGTGATCAAGCTGATGGACAGTTGCTAAAATGTTTTGGGTTCAAACATTGACATTGACTCCACTAAAAGAAATCATTTTGTCCATAGAGATGGAGTTCTAAGGCGGAGAGAACCAACCGTCCATCAAGATGTAAGAAAAAATTTACCTAATTTGTACTTGTAGTGCCATGGGATTTTCACATAGTTTAAAATTCTTTTCGAGACTAAGGATCGTATATGAGCAATTTCTTTTCTCATACTATGGACACATTTTTTCAAAAATAAATCCACGAGGACTAGATTTATAATGAAAAAGAGCAATATTTCAGTAGAGTAGGCATAAAGATCATCAAGAAACAAGATTCACAAAAATAATAATCACATTAGTAAAAAATTTCTAAAATAAATTTAATATATTGATGAAACACACCAGTCTCTTTGGTTTTGAAGCAACATCCAGATGAGAATGTTTGTATTTGAATGGCTTTTTTTTTTTTTGAAATTGATTGTAAAACTTAATTCATCTGAAGCATCAGAAGAAAGTACAGAAACAATGAAGTCAGGTGATGAAGTTAGGTGGCATTATGTTCCACTAGATTGGGCCAGAATAATAATAACAAGCTCTTGCAAGGCAACGAGTAATACGATTTGTTGACCGCTTGATGTGTCAAACAGACCGACACATTAAGTAGACCTTTTAAAATTTCCTTACAACCAACAATCCCCATTGGCGGATCCCCAATGCTATTCCTTATTCAACTGTGGTCATTAATATATATATATATATATATATATATATATATATATATATATATATTTAAAAAAATAAAAAAATAGACGAAAATTTAAATTAATTATTTTATTTTTTATTTCTATTAAAGTTTAAATTTTAAATTTTAAACTGTAAATATTAATTAATTATTGTCAAATTCAATCTCTTATAACATATATTTATATATATATATAATTAATTTTTATTTATGTTTTAAATATTATTTTTGCGCTTTTATAACTATTTATTTTCTGTGATTTTTTTTTCTAGCAAACACCTTTGTGACTATAATTTTCTTTTCTGTTTTTTCCTTCAAAAATTATGTGTTTTATCATTGAGCAACTAATCATTTACTTAAATTATCTTCTCCTAAACATTGCCTACTTATTCATATTTATGATTTTAATTATTAATATATATGGTATTATTGATTTAAAAAATATGTATATATGACAATAATTTTAACATGACAATTAAAACATATAATAAGATAAGACATCATGTTTTGTAATAAATTCAATCTTTATAAAATTATGGGAAATTATCGTCATTTGAAATAAATATTATTTTTATTAATTATAATGTTTATAAGGCTATTTAAACTCAGCTCTCCTTTATAAAACATCCTGTCTCCGCCACTGATCTCACCAATCTCCATCTACCAATGATGATATGAGACAATAGTTTGCATTGCTAGAAGTGAATCTCTCTCCACAATTAGACATTCCCTCTGATTGAATCCATTCCAGTACAATTTTGGTGCCCATACATTTTGATAGCAATACATCTAAAATCCCTGGAATTGGAATGCAAGCACCTGTTTGGAACACACCAAGATGATCTTTGAGGACCCAACCAATACCTGACTTATTAGTAGATTCAAACACTTCACAATCCACATGTTAGCTTAATCAGTTAGGTGGATAATCCATGTCAGCTATGCTTAGTCTACTCTTATATGGACGTTTAGTTTAATACAAACAATACTGAAAACAATTTTAACATTAAGAAATCGTAAATTTGAATTCTAGTGGGGACAAAAACGCAATCCTGACTCCACGTACAGAGGAGCCCATTTTCTACTGATGGTTGTTTCTTCAACATTTGTTGTGGTAGGAATAAAAGAACATGATGGTAAACTTAATCCTGCGGATGCAAGTTATTTCAGTTGGACCCTCCTACCACTCACAAACGGCAGTAGATATCAGCTTCCTCAATAATTGATGATTGCCATATGGAGAACCCATTTTTGCCGCGGCAATAATCTTTCTGCATTAGCTTATAAATTATTCTCTTTATCTCAAATTGATACTTACTTTTTTATTTTGGGCATCTTAAAATATAAAATTTTACTTTTTTACTGTTATCATTAACAATTTAATGATATTCTCTCATTTCTCAATGCGAATTATTCATTCATACAATTCTTGTCCAAGAAAAAATGTTTCAACTAAAAAATTAAGAGTAAATTTGAAAAAAAAAACAAAGAAAAATTACTGCTTTATAACTCATTTAATTATAAATATTTTTACAAAATCTTATTTTATCTAAAAAGCTTATCAATTCTGAACAAATGTTGCCACAGAAAAACTCATAATGCAATAAATTTTCTTTTATCCTTTTTTTTCCTGAAAATTTTCTATTATCTCTTGAGAATGGTTTTAGAACGTCATACATCAAGCCGAAGGTATAAAGTTGAAAGTTCTTTCCATAGCAAAAGGAGCCAAGCTTTATTGAAAAACATAAAAAGGAGCCAAGCTTCATTGGCCAAAATAAAAAGGAGCCAAGCTTTTATAAAGTATTGATTCTTCTTCTTTTTTTTTTTTTTCAGAAGAATAAAGTATCAATTAATAAGAGACATCAATTTAGCATATTCGAGTTTTTTAGGTATATTATTTTGCATTTTGTCTTCCAAATTTTCCAAAGTAGCTTACATTCTACTTCGTGATATTGTAGTATAAATAGGACGAAACATGAGTTAAATGCAGCACACTTCGTAGAAGATTTTGGGCGCTCCCTCTATCAACTGTAACATCTTCCAAGTTCCAAGTAAGCTTTCTTCCTCATTTTTTTATATTCTAAGTCTTAATAATAAAAAGACGTCTTGATTGGTCATAGAATTTATCACCATAAAATTTGTAACGATATATTGATGTGGTTGCAGAGATTTAAAGCCGATCAAAATAGTGATTAAAAACTAAGTTAAGTAGCATTGACTTATAATAAAATAGACTGAACCGTAAAAAGATTTTGGCCACTATAATAGATGACGCTAATGGAATTATTGGATCAAAATCAAAACTCCCCATCTACATAGATGAATCTGCACTTAAAATAGTGGTTGGAAAGGCAATATAAAGCTTATAAGTTGCTGCCATCCTATGGCTTTGCCTTTAAAATTGACAACTGCCATCTGCGAAGTCGTTTTTGTTTATCGAATATCAGGAGAATTTTGTTAAATGGTCCTTTCAGTGTATGTTATTATCATAGTTGTTTGCCCTCTTGAAAAGCATTCACTAAATATTGATTTTTCTTTTTCGAATTTTTCACTATTGTGTGTACTATTTTTCGAATTTGTCTACAGCTTTTCTTTCACCAGAATGAAAGAAAAGTACGAAATAAAATGAAAATAACAAATCTACATGAAAAAATGGTGTGCAATTCCTAAACAAAACACGTAATTAAATTGTGATCCTAACTATATAACTTTTTCTAGTTTATCCATCAATTATTCTCATCTGCCCTATATATATACCTATATCTTTTTAACATGTCTTTATTAGTTTAGACCCTTACGCAGAGGTCTAAAGGCAACTTGGGTTGTCACTGCTAAGAATTTAAGCTATGTTGACATTGTTTCATATGATTTTTCACTAATTTTTGTTTAGACTTTAACAAAAATTAATCTTGCGTACTTATAATTTATAACATGCATTAGGTCGAGGAAAAGTTATAACAAGCAGTTTAGCTTTATTCATGTCAGATAAAAACTAAAGATAAATAATGAGAAAACTTTGCTTCGTTTTTTTAACGTAATACTATTTTCTTATTTTTCTAAATTGAAGGTTAAAGGATCAAACTATCAAAAAAAAAAAAATGGAACATGTAAAAGGAAATACGAGAATTACTTCTGAAATTTGAATTAAATTGCAAATTTACAACTCCATACATTACTATATATGTTGAAATTCACCATTTCTTTTTGTAAGAGCCAAACTGAATCTAAACGCTTGGTTTAGAAAAAAATAGGCATAAGAAGACTCTCGTCTTTCAAAATCTCTTTTTGTTTATGGAAATTATATATAGATATTTCGTTGTGCAATAACAAAAACAAAACTAATATAACCACATAGTGTTCTAGAAAAAAACTGCACAGAGTTGTGTAATTGACTGATCAGAATAAACCGTTATAACTAAAATAAATTATCATAGTGTTTCGAACACTAATTTTTGGTCTTTTAGTTGAAAATAGTACATAATGTTAGGAAGCTTGATCTAATAAGGTATGGTTTAAGAGATTTAACTTACAGTAAGTTTTATGAAATTCATTTACGGACCCTTCTCTTAGTAATTAACTTTCTTAAAAATAGTTACTAAAATAAATTAAGTTGCTAATTTTATACTTCCTTTCAACCATCATGATAAAATTTTTTTTACTTACACTGCTTTGATATACAACTGATCGACTACCAAAAAGGATGCAAATGCTAAATATATGCATTTTCTGCAGAGATTTTTCAACGAACAATTAAAAACAAGAACATGGCAATCAATTTCATTAGCACTTCAGACATTATTACTGACAGGCTTTTGAATGAGGATGTTGAAACTCTTTCCTCTATAGTCTATGGTACTCCAATCACATCCACTAATGATTATCCCTCAAAGACAGAAAGAGCAAAAGCAGCATTACAGATGAAAAATACTTACCAAATAGACAATGTTATTCTCAATCTAATGGAGCATGAGAAGTCTGACAGAGTTGCTGGTAACAATCATAAATCTGTGACTACAATTGTTGCTATGCACAATGCCACTGGAGATGCCATAAAGTTTGTTACAGACCATAATTGGAATGGTCGAATGAAAGGTTCCTACCCCAAAGTTATTGAAAATGGCCAATGGGGTGTGTTTGTGCATAAAAAAAGAGCATCGGTTTCCGAAGGATCCAAGGCTGCTATTGTGTATCGCGTAAAAAATGAAAAAGGAGACGAATTTGATTGGATGTGTGCATGGGACAACCCAAGGAGCACAACAAAATCTTCATATCATGTAAGTTTTTTGCTTATTGTTTCCATTTTTTTGTTGGTTTTTAACTTTCATATAACTTTGTAATATCACTCAATAATTATACCAATGAGATTGTAACTCATTAATGTTGGAGTTAATTTCAATCCTACACAGTCTTGATTTCGATATCCAAAGGAAGCAAATAAAATGACTTACATGGAAAAAATACTCAATTATTATGTGACATTTGTGTTCTAATACTTGGACTATTGATATCTATGAATAAATAATTATATAAATAATATTTTTGTTGTATTTGAATTATTCATTGAAGGAATTAATTTCAAGCTTTTCCCAGAATATTAGCTAAATACATTCACATTATCTATCTGCTTTAAGAATGTCAATTTATATATCGTGGGCTAATAGTTTTTCGATAATATACTGCAGGCTTACACAGAAATTCGTGAATTGGGTCACTTTGTTAGCACTATATGGGGTGAAATCAAGGTTCGTTTGTCTAAATCGGGAAGTCAGTGTAGTGACACATACAATGGATGCATTTCGAACGTGAAGTATCCAGGCGGTCTAGTTGATTATACTGCATTACTCTCATTAGAGAAACACAGTACAGGCTGAAGCCAAAAAAAAAAAAAGATGCACAATACATGTAGTGTTTGAATAATAATGGTCAGCCATCAAATAAAAACAGTTCAGTCTCTTATGTTAATTTTTTTATAAGTCATTTTGTTTGTTCTCACTGAAAATCGAACATATAACTCATCAGCGTTAGAGTTGACTTTACTAACATTAAATTACAAACTCATTGGTATCTTTCCTACATTGGGTGAGTATCATGAATCAGTTTATGTACTATGTTATGTGTCATAGAGTATCATGACTATGTATGCATAATAATTTGAGTAATGGACAAATATGATGATTATGAGCTTTTATACATGTTCATTTATACCATATATATTTGTAGTAGTAGATAGAATTAAGCTGTTTTGATAAAAGCTGGTTGTTTTCACTTGTATTCTATTAAAAAAAAAAATCCTATCACACGTTTAGGCTCAAATTATAGACATGAGTGTGATAAAAGGATAAAATTCCTCATACACCTTAATTGAATTTTGAAAAGAAAAATCTAATTTCCATCAAACAATTACAAATAATTGTGAGGAAAAACAACACGACCTTTTATTATCAACAACAATTATGACATCTCTGTTTTAGGCAGGGTTAAAAGAGATGATGACGTGATTAATTAGCCTAAATATGTTACCCTGGGCTCTTGACTATCTCCGGAAACATTTATGTAACCCTTGAACTTATAGCTAATTGGCATTTAGCATCCAATCTTCACAAATGCTTACAGAATCTCCTAAACATGAAAAAGATGCATCACATAAGGACTTATCTGCTACATTGGTACAATCCATATTTTACAATCGATGCAGTTACGTGAGAGCTTTTCGATGTTCTGATGTGAAAATCCTAGAACTTCCTTCCTCTTCAAAGCCATTCTTGCTCTCACTCATTTATGATGAACAAGCTGGACTGCACCGATTACGACAAATAGAGCCAGTCAACACTTGATCCCCTTTTACAATAACCTTGATTCTCAGATATTGTAACGAATACTCAAAATCAAGTTTCATTCCAATTAACAACTATCCAATTACATAAGAAACAATGTTGAAGAAACGAAATACCAAATACAAACATGAAAAATTTAAATTTACAAATGCAAAGATCAGACTCAAGTCCCTCTTAACTCATTTTTCATACCCTCAATTTTGGGGGTCTAGTAGGGGAAGTTAATTCTGTATTCAGTTGAGAAAATAATTTTTATTTCTGTTTTCTGTTTTCTATTTTGTTTTTGTTTTCTAAAATAATAGAAAATTTTAGTGTTGCATGACCAAATTTTTCATTTTTCCATTTCTATTTTCTAATTTTTTAGAAAAAAATGAGAAATTTCCACAACTAAACTGACCCTAACTTTTTATAATTTTTAGCATCAAACTTTCATTTGAACTTTGTTTATTTTTCTTAATTCCACAACTAATCTCTATCTATAAGTTAGTATTTAAAGATCTCTCTCTTCTCCTCCCCTCCACTTTGAACTCTCAAACAAAGAGTATTTTTTTACATTCCTTCTCTTTTAATAAACTTCCACACAAGAAAAACTACTAACACTTCCCACCCCTTCCTTTTACCATATCCTCCCATCTTTTATACTTTCCTTTCCTTCCCCTTCAAAACTCCCAAACAAGGGCTAATTTTCTGAAGTAAATACTAGCTTCAATTGGTTCACTAGTGAATATGCATGGAAAGATCATCAATAATTCACTACCAAATGCACTAAATTTACTCTAGATTCCATCTCTTTGGAGATAAGGCATAACCCTTTTTGATTCAATACAAAGTCTCCATTGTGAAACATGCTCTCGTAGTCCTAACAGTTACAGCACTGAACAAACACAATCAAATTGACTGAAACAAGAACTAAATAATTGAAAAGAGGTAAAAAGAGAGAGGGAGAGAGTGCAAATTACAAGAAGGAAGTGATGGGGGTTTCTTGAGCTAGAATGAAGAGCTCGAGTAATTAAGCCTTTTTCAAAGGATGTTATAATCATTTTGTTTCAACTATTACTTCTTTTCATAGGTGAAGGATTCAGATGTTAACGATTTTATTTTGTTGTGAAATAATGTTCCCTATACTAGGAATTATTATAATTATAATTCTTTTGTGTTTGTCATGTACATTGTTGCCATAAACTTGCTGGAGGCGTATTTTTGTTCTTTAAATTTAACAACATTATCTTTTAATAGTCCAAAAATTTGAGGTTGATGGACACATCACAATAAAATAGAAATTAGATTGTTGAATGTTGTTGTATTGTAATGCATTAAAATTAGGGCTGACAATTTTGGAAACGACCGATTAAATGACACGTCTCGATACAAAGTTAAACGGGTTTGGGTTTCACCTAATCGGTTCGGGTCATAAACGGGTTGACTCGATTATGACATAAAAAAAATGTTTAAATGGGTTCAACCCATTTATGACTCGTTTAACCCGTTTAACTTAATCGTGTTAAAAGGGTTAATTGGTTACCCGACCTAATTAACATGGTTAACAAAATTAACCCTAACTATTGTTTTCCATTCTTGGTTCTTCCCATCAATTTCACTTCAGTCTTCAAACTCTCCTCTTTGCCGCACACACCTCTCTCCCTTCCTGATTTGATTCGCACACTTTGTCGTGTCCTCCTGTAACACCCATACTCGTATAATACACCCTCGTATAATCCATGGAATATAACAATACTTACATATATACAAATGAATTTACAACAACCCTCAAGATAGAACTAGCAAAAATCGTAAACATATAATACAAGCCAAAACTGGTACATAAAGAAACTGAGCATGATGAGCCATGAAGATCCCATCCTTAAACCCAACAGATATCAAACATTATATAATGGTTAATATGTATACAATCAATCCAATAGATAACAAATTATCCAAATACTATAAGTATGCAATGCAAGTCTGTTCATTTGGTAATGGCCCAATATGTGAAGTATTGCCTTTATAATATAACAGATCTCAAGGATCTTTTCAATACAATAGAATTGACCCGAAGGTCTAGCCAATATCGGATAGAATTGACCGGTAGGTCTAATAAAATAAATCAAATAAATCGTTGGCCAGTCCAATCTAGTAGAATGAAATCTAGAGGTGGCTTCTTCAAGTTTTATCTCTGTATAGCGTTTAGTTACATCTACTTTCTCATATAACCAATATTTTCAATATAATTGAGTATACCTGAACACATTGGCCATATCATTCATGTTAAGTTATATGAAATCAGATGCAACACATATGCACAATGTAACTCAATAACATTTCCAATAACTTGTGCATTGTGTTTTTGCATCATCAACAATATTCCAATGCGTAGCATATAAGAGTTCACCAATAGCACATAATCAGATCATATACAATAGCCAATATCAATAATACAATGTATTTCACATAAGTTCAATAATAACCATATATAAGCCAATATACAAATATAGAACGTAAGGCACGTAATGGGTTCACTCATAAGACAAAGAAAGTTTCAATCTCTTTTATAGGTGTCTAATAATCAGTAACACTTGAAAAAAAATGCAAATTAAGACTATTTACACATGCTGGTCAGTTTGCATTATCCTCTCCTATTGATAACCAAACAAAATTATTCTACTCTCAAATTTAAACCACATATAAAAAACATATAAGGGTTTACTTATACCAAAAATAAGACTCTAAATCCATCAAATGAGGTCTACGTATAATATCGAACAACAGCTTCTGCCAGATTAGAACTGTTTACACTAAATTGTATCCACTGTCTATTGTACTCATACGTATCCTCTCTAAATTATAGAGATTTTCCACACACATAAATAAAAAACTTCAATGTTTTATGCTTTGACTACATCCATCTCTAAATTCCCTAAAACAAGATTGCGATACAGACTGAAATCTAGACGCAAACAGACCTATAACCCAATTCATATGACTTTATCCTTAATTCGTGCTCTAAACTCTTCATTCAACATTTAGACTTCTAAATACATATTATAATGACTACTAAATAGATAAGAATGGATAAAATTACTTAGTCTCTAAGATGTTGTAGACGCAAAATCAACTAGTTCTAGCTTTCCTATCGAATTTGCTAACCAAATCTGTTATACTCCTCTCTTTTTTCTTTTTCCCTTCTATTTTCTCTCTATTAAAAAGACCTAAGAACAAAAAAAATATTTCCTACGTACTTAAATTCTGATTTTATCAAGTTTTTCCTAAGCACGAAATGACGAGGTGCTTAGGAGGTCCAATCAGAAGCTTCCACTTTTCCTCATCCTATCAACTCTTTTTCTTATGTTTTGGAACCTAAGAAGGCCTAAAAATGCAGGTACCAAATTAAATTTTTTTACACAACTATCTTGATATATTTATGAAACCACTTATTTACCATTCTTTCTTAATTGTTTCACTTTTAACCCTTGATTCTCCTACTGATAAACCTTTTATCACTCTCATAAGTTATTCCAAAATATTCTCTAACCATATGGACAATGTATGCAATGTCAGATCGATGCATATATCTCACATAAATCGTATGCAAGGCATGCTTGTATGTATGCAATTTTGGTCATGGTTGTGACACCTCCCATGCGTCAACCTCCTTCAATCTGGTCCCGGTGAGCTGTGTTTCATTTCATATTTTACGGTTTTGGCGTTTGGCAATTTCTCTCTCTCTCGATATCTATTGCTCTTATAAATTTTGCACTCCTATTAGATCCGACCCTTTCTTCCTTCTCTCTTTTATTTTTGCGAAACCCATCCCTCAAATCCCACAAAACCACCTCTTAAATTAACACAACCTACCTCTTGTATGCCTAATACCCGCCTCTTTTGTGTTTCTCTCAGATTTCTTCTTTTTTGTCAAATTTCTTTTTTTACTTTTTTTTGTTTTGTATGCTTTGTTGGTGGTTTTTGTTGTTCTATATTATCCGTAGATACTCTGTCAGTGTCACCAAATGCATTGACCAGATAACAAAGCAACAAGTATCTTAAGGTGCAAGGGAATATGTCCAACAAAGTCACCACTGGCAAAGAAGTTCTTAACCTAACACAAACGCATAGTAGAATAAGATAATCAATTCCAACAAAGCATAAAAACAACAACCACCACCACCAAGTCACAACACCTACAAAGCATACAAAAGAAATAGTAAAAAAGAAATGTCACTAAAAATAAGAAATCAGAGAGAGAGAGACAAAAGAGGCAGGTTCTAGGCATATAAGAGGTATTTTTTGTTGATTTAAGAGGTGGTTTTGTGGGGATTTGAGGGATCAGATTCACAAAAATAAAGCAAAAAGGCAAGAAAGGGTCTCATCTGATAGGAGTGTGGATTTAGAAGAGCGAGAGATATCGAGAGAGAGATTCTAAAATGCCAAAACTATAAAATAGGAAAAGAAACAAAGCTCACCGAGACCAGATCGAAAGAGTTTGACGCGTGGGAGGTGTCATGACCATGACCAAAATTGCATACATATGAGCATGTCTTGCATACGATCTATATAGGATATATGCATTGATATGACATTGCACTTCTAATGTTTGGGTTTGAATAGTCTTTGAACGAAAGTCGAACGGAAAACACATAAACTTGAAGAAAAATGATACAGAACATACCATAGACTATATTTACAGATTCAACGGCATGCAAAATTTTGATGAACAGACACAAAAATCTAATGCTTTAATACCAACGAAAGGAAACATGCCTTACATCGTAATAGTATGGAAAGATAAATAGATTAATCGAGTACTAACGTCGAAGTTCAGCGGATTACTAACAAAAATAGGGATTAATCAATGCAAGCCTTGCAATTGAACCACATTTGTTTTGTTGACAAGAAAAATTGAATCGTAGTCTAGATGCCAACTCGGGATTGGTGCTGCAAGATTCAACAATGG
>CAODLS010196598.1:0-25938 GCA_948243855.1 Flueggea neowawraea | reverse complement strand
CAACTAATATTGTACAAATTCTATTTCAATAAAAAAAATGAAAACAATAGTTTATAGTTAAAGTCTAAACTATTTCTTGTAACTCATCAAAAGAAATTTTTATAGAAAAAATAGTGAGACATAAAAAATAATTATATGTGTGACAGAAAAAGAAAATAGAGAGAAAAAAATGCATTTAATGAGAGGAAAAAAAAGTATTAACTGGTGAAAGAGAGGAAATAAAAGGAATAAATACTAACCAATAAGAGTTTTTAGCATTTTTCTTTAATGTAAACATAAATAGCTTTTTCAATTGAATTAAAGAAATAATTATGTGTTAACTACCTCAATTATTCAAATTGTTTAATAAGTGGTATAAATGGAACGCATTTCCAAAGGTAATGCAAATGTTATTATCCCGTATCATTCGAAGAAAAATGAAAACTCTATTTTTCTTGGTCAGTATGAATTAAAATTTAAAATTTTATAGCTAATTACGACTAATATTGTACAAAATCTGTTTCAATAAAAAAATGAAAACAATAGTTTATAGTTAAAAGCCTAAACTATTTCTTGTAACTCATCAAAAGAAATCTTTGTCAAAAAAATAGTGAGACATAAAAAATAGTTATATTTGAAAGGAGAAAAAAAAGAGAGAGAGAGAGAGAGAGAAATGCATTTAATGAGGGAGAGGAAAAAAAAAGAGTATTAGATAATGAAAAAGAGGAAAGGAAAGAAAAGGAATAAATATTAACCAATAAAAGTTTTTAGCATTTCTCATTAAAAAGCTCAAAAAATTGACAAAATAACACATTAGTTACAATAAAAAACTCCAATGGTAACTATTATATATATATATATATATATATAGATGTTGATGGAGAACGAACTTTATATATTTGTTTAAGGTGATGAATTGCTCACAGTTCCTAATGCTTATTGATTTTTTCAATTCAGTTTCTATCTTTTTAAAAAGCTTCCATTTCTTATCAGTTAAATTTAACATATCATGTTAGAAAACAAGAGACTTACTACTTCACAGAGGGTAAAAATTTAATAAAAATTCTTAATGGCAATTGGCGCATGAGACCTCCTAATAATAAAAATTTAGTGACAAGATTACCCTGCTTTCTTTCTATTATATCTCTTTATTTCGTTCTCAAATCTACCACACAGTTCAAAACAAACTCTACCACAAAAATAAAATTTTAAATCAAATTAAAATAATTTGGAACTAAATTAAAGTCAACATAGATTAATGTACATGCCTTTTTTTCTCCCTTGAAAGATTAGTACACATATTTAGTAACACAAGAATGATAAAAAAAGAAAATGGTTTTTTTTTACACAAGAACAAAAAATCTTAATAATCAAATTTTACACAAGATTAAAATAAGCAGTCCAGAATAAAATTAATTACAAGAAAATTAATCTCTTTTGCACATTATTGTTGGGCTATTGGGTCTCCTTCTATGTGGAAAAAGCCTAATTTTCAAGAGATCCATTTTGTGATAAATCCATTATGGTTTATAAGTCATGTTTCAGTAGCCACATGGAGAGAGAGAGAGTCTCATTTGTGTAACCACCAAAAGAAAACACTTGAAAATTTTTTTTGCTCTAAGTGTCTAATTCGTCCAGCCTATTCCAGTCGACTTTCGAAGTCTTGTTTGTGGTCTGATCGTCGTGCTTTTAGTGCTTTTCATATCTGTGTGTTCTTGAAAGTGAACGGTGGAGATGAGATTTTGACAGTTGGTTTGTGAGTTATTGGGTCGAGAACGAAAGTTGTCTGGGTTTGGTTTCAACAGTGACAGGTCTGATTATTCTCCTCTTTTGGAAGGGTTTTCGTGGTCCGATTGAGCTTATTTTTGGTCAGTATGGGAAGGACATTTGAAAGTTTATTCTGATAAGAAGGGATTGACTTTTGAGGTCAGGAAGGTCATCTTTTGTTGGAAGAACCGAAGCTTTTTGTTTGTTCTTTTTACCCTTAACTTGTTAATATTGTTTATTGGTGTTGTGGTTGTGTTTATTAGTGCTTGTAGCACTTGTCGGTGTGTGTAGCTGCTATAAACATTGTTGAATTATAGTGAAGCCTTTTATTGAACAGGAGAGAGGTCCCATGGTTTTTATCCTTCGATTTGAAGGAGTTTTCCACATTAAAAATTGTCATGTTCTTCTTTGTGTGATTGGTGTGATTATTTTTGTTTTTTTGGACTATTCTATATTTGCTCCTCTTATTCAGCCAAGTGGGAAAGGATTTTCTGGGAATTTCTCTTGTCTTGTCCGACTCTTTCCCCAACAGGTGGTATCAGAGCTTTGCCTCTTTAGGTATTTTTGTTGATTGAATGATGGAGGAGAATTTGGCTAGAATGGTTCTTTTGAATGACCCAAATTATCACAAGTGGAAAGGGAAGATGAAGGATCTTCTATTCATGAAGAAATTGTACTTACTGGTTTTTGCAACTTAAAAACTTGATGTTAAAAGTGATAAAGAATGGAAATTTGAGCACGAACAAGTTTGTGGCATTATTCGACAATTGGTGGAAGACAATGTGTTGAATCACATTGCTGATGAAAATCATGCTCGTAGCTTGTGGGAAAAAATTGAGGCTTTGTATGCTTGGAAGATTGGTAACAACAAGTTGTTTATACTCAAACAGGATATGAATTTGAGATACAAAGATGGGAGCTCCATATCTTATCACTTGAATGATTTTCAGAGGTCTTTTGACCAGTTATCTAGCATGGGTGTAAAATTTGATGATGAGATTCTTGGTCTTTGGTTGCTTAACAATCTTTCTGATTCATGGGAGACTTTTCAGGTGACTTTGACGAACTCAGCTCCTAATGGTATTGTGACCATGCAGATGGTGAAGAGTGGTGTCTTAAATGAAGAAGTGAAGCGAAGAACTCAAGAGGCATTGACATCACAGTCTGAAGTTTTGGTTATAGAAAATAGGGGGAGAAGCAAAACCAGGAATCAAGATCAAAATAGAGGCAACAATAAAAGCAAGTCAAAGGGAAAGTACAAAAACTTTGAGTGCAACTGCTATCATAAAAAAAGGGCACATCAAGAAATATTGCTTCAAGTGGAAGAAAGAAAACAAGGGTAACAACAAGCAAGAGAATAAGGGAAATGATAAAAATGATGATCATGTTGTCACTGCCACTTCAGATGATCTTGTTGTTGTGTTTGGTGAAGGTGGAATTAATCTTGCTTGTGAAGAGATCAGTTGGATAGTTGACAGTGGTGTTGCCTTTCATGTTACATTAAGGAAGGAGTTCTTCACATCTTACACTCCCGGTGATTTTGGAGTCTTAAAAATGGGCAATGATGGCTTGTCAAAGGTAGTCGGTACTGGAGATGTTTGTTTGAAAACTGGCAATGGTACGAGGTTAATGCTCAAGGATGTGATGCATGTACCAGATATTCAGTTACACTTGATTTCTGCAAGTAAACTTGATGATGATTGATATTCTAGCACCTTTTGTGATGGTGATTGGAAATTGACCAAGGGTTCCTTAGTTGTGGCACGAGGTAAGAAGTCTTCTAACTTATATTGGTTGCAAGCTTCAATTAATACTAACCTCATTAATGCAGTTGAGAGAGGTAGCTCTTCAGAGCTATGACATAGGAGGTTGAGACACATTAGTGAGAAGGGCCTTGATTGTTTAGCAAAGAATAATTTGCTTTCAGTTTTAAAAGGTTCAAGACTTGAAAAGTGTGCTCATTTTTTGGCTGGGAAACAAAGAAGGGTTTCTTTTAAGCATCACCCATCTTCTAGGAAGAAGGATGTTATTGATTTGGTGCACTCCGATGTTTATGGTCCATTAAAGGTAAAATTTTTTAGTGGTGGGATTTATTTTGTGACATTTATTGATGATCATTAGAGGAAACTTTGGGTTCGTGTTTTAAAATCCAAATATCATGTTCTTAATGCTTTTAAAGAATTTCAGGCTTCTGTTGAAAGAGAAATAAGGAAGAAGCTGAAGTGCATCCGAACTGATAATGGTGGTGAATATCGTGGGCCTTTTGATGCTTATTGCAGAGAGTAGGGAATTAAGCATTAGATGACACCTCCAAAGACTCTTCAGCTAAATGGCTTGGCAAAGAGGATGAACAGGACTTTGGTGGAAAGAGTTCGATGTGCGCTCTCAGAGGTAAAAAATCCTAAATCTTATTAGGGTGAGGCTCTATACACTGTTCCACATGTTATTAATCTAACCCGAGCTATTATTTTGCAGGCTGATGTTCCTGACAGAGTGTGGTATGGTAGAGAAGTTAACTATGATCACCTGCGAGTTTTTGGTTACAAATGCTTTATACATGTGCCTAAGGATGAAAGATCTAAGCTTGATGCTAAGACGAGACGGTGTATTTTCCTTAGTTATGGCCAAGATGAGTTTGGGTATCGGTGTTATGATCCAGTTGAGAAGAAGTTTGTTAGAAGTCGTGATGTGGTATTTGTTGAAGATCAAACCATTGAAGACATTAAAAAGGCAGAGAAGTTAGAGTCATAGGCTAGTGGTGGCTTAATTGTTTTGGATCAAATTCCAATAGGTGAGCATAATGCAGTGGATGTTGAGAATCCAGATGTTATGCATGGTGAAGCTCAAGATGAGGGTGAGCATGAAGTTGTAGAAGGAGATGCTTCGGTTGAGCAACCTGAAAATGCACTTAGACGGTCTACCAGAGATCGAATGCCTTCTACTCGGTATTCAGCTATTGAGTATACTCTTGATAGATGGGGACGAACCTAAATGTTATCAGGAGGCTATTGAGAGTGAGAAGAAGGCAAAGTGGACTGCTACTATGAAAGAGAAAATGTAGTCTTTACTTGACAATCATACTTATGAGCTGGTAAAGCTTCCTAAAAGAAGAAAACCTTAGAAGAATTGTTGGTTTTTTAAAATAAAGCCTGAAGGGAAATTCAAAGCTATATTGGTTGTCAAAGGTTTCGGTTAGAAAAAAGGGTGTCGACTTTGAAGAGATTTTTTAACCAGTGGTCAAGATGTCTTATATCCGAGTTATTCTGGATTTGGCTGTTACTCTTGACTTAGAGATTGAGAAAATGGATGTGAAGATGGATTTCCTTCATGGTGATTTGGAGGAAGAAACTTATATGGAGCAACTGAAGGGTTTGTTGTGAATGGCAAAGAAGATTATGTGTGCAATATGAAGAAGAGCTTATATGGCTTGAAACAGGCACCGAGACAATGGTATAAGAAGTTTGAGTCTTTTATGGTTCAACAATGCTGTAAGAAGACTACTTCAGATCATTGTGTTTTTGTGCAGAGGTTTTCTGATAATGACTTTGTCATTCTGTTGTTTTATGTTGATGACATGCTTATTGTAGGTTTCAATGCATCCCGAATTGACAGTTTGAAGAAAGAGTTAAGTAATTGCTTTGCAATGAAAGATTTGGAACCAACAGAGCATATTCTTAGGATGAGAATTATCCGGGATAGGAAGTGCAGAAAATTGTGGATTTCTCAAGAAAAATATATTGAGAAGGTACTTCAGCGGTTCAATATGGATAAGGCTAAAGCTGTAAGTACACCACGTGCTACATCTTTTAGACTGAGTGTTGATCAATCTCCTTCTAATGAGCAAGAGAAGGAATGCATGCAAAAGGTTCCTTATGCATCTGCGGTTGGAAGTTTGATGTATGCAATGGTTTGCACTATGTCTGATATGGCTCATGCAGTTGGCACTGTGAGTAGATTTTTGTCTAATCTGGGAAAGAAGCATTGGGAGGTAGTCAAGTAGATTCTGAGATATCTCCGAGGCACTTCTAGTTTGAAACTTTGCTTAGGGGGTGAAAAGTCTATCGTTGTTGGCTATACTGATTTTGATTGTGCTGGATATGTAGATTCGAGAAAATATACTTGTGGGTGTTTGATTACTTTTGCAGGGGGAGTTGTGGCATGACAGTCAAGACTACAGAATTGTGTTGCATTGTCCACTACTAAGGCCAAATTTATCGTTGTTACAGAAGCTAGCAAAGAGTTGCTTTGAATGAAGAAGTTTATTACTGAGCTTGACTTCACTCAAAAGAGGTATGTGCTATTTTGTGATAGTCAAAGTGTTATCCACCTTAGTAAGAATCCTACTTTTCATAGTTGATCAAAGCATATTGATATGAGATATCATTGGATTCGTGAAGCTTTGGATTCTAAAGAATTTGAACTTGAAAAGATCTATACTGATGATAATGGTTCTGATATGTGTACTAAGGTACTACCTAAGTTAAAGTTTGAAGCATGTCATTTGGTTGCCGATTTGGCAACTTTCTCTACATAGTCAGGAGGGGGAGAATTGTTGGGTTATTGAGTCCCTTCCTATATGGAGAAAGCCCAATTTCAAGATGCTCATTTTATGATAAATCCATTAGGGTTTATAAGTCATGTTTCAGTAGACACATGGAGAGAGAGAGTCTTATTTGTGTAGCCACCAAAAGAAAATACTTGAGAGAATTTTCTGCTCTAAGTGTCCAATTCGTCCAGCCTGTTCTAGTCGGCTTTCGAAGTCTTGTTGTAGTCTGATCGTCACGATTTTTGGAAGGCTTCTTCATCTCTGTGTGTTCTGGAAAGTGAACAGTGAAGATTGGATTTTGACGGTTGGTTGGTGAGTTATTAGGTCGAGAACAAAAGCTGTTTGTGTTTGGTTTCAGCAGTGACGGGCCTGATTATTCTCCTCTTTTGGAAGGGTTTCCGTGGTCCGATTGAGCTGATTTTTGGTCTGTAGGGGAAGGACATTTGTAATTTTATTCTGATCAAAGTGGATTGACTTTTGAGGTCGGGAAGATCGTCTTTTATTGGAAGGACCGAAACTTTTTGTTTGTTCTCTTTACCCTTAATTTGTTAATCTTGTTTATTAGTGTTGTGGCTGTATTTAATGGTGCTTGTAGCACTTGTTGGTGTGTGTAGCTGTTGAAAACATTGTTGAATTATAGTGGAGCCTTTTATTGGACCGGAAAGAGGTCCCATGGTTTTTATCCTTCGATTTGAAGGAATTTTCCACCTTAAAAATTGTCGTGTTATTCTTTATATGATTGGTGTGATTATTTGTGTTTGTTTTGGACTATTCTATATTTACTCTTCTTATTCAGTCAAATGGAAAAAGGATTTTTTGGGATTTCTACTTGTCTTATCGGCTCTTTCCCCAACAATTATGTCAAATAGTTGAGAGCTTTCGTTGAGAGATATTAAGGGACTAAATTGAAGTTGTTTTGAAAAACAACGACGAAATCAAAAATTTGAACAAACCTCAAGAAGCGCTGGCAATTTATACTTGATCTTAATAATGGTTTGTGGAAAGATGACCACCATTTCTCAACAAATGATCGTCACACCCACTTCGTCATCTTCAATAACAAATTCAAAGATTGTTTTTTTGACAATTGAAAAGTCTTTATCTTATTAAGTACGCCAAATTTGGTTGATAACTCATTAAAAAATCTAATATATTTAATTTTGGGAGTGTAAAAACCGATACTGATAAACACGGTTTGCAAAACTGTTTTTGGTCCAAACCCTACAAGGCTTTTCAATTCTTCTATTTCCAGTACAAAAACAAAACATGCACAATATTTTGGTGTTTTCTTTTGGTTTTTTGGATTTCTCTTAGACCAGAATCTTGCGTTCTTTTTGCATGGAATAGTTCATCCTCTCATTAGAGTATTTACATTTCGAAAAATGACGCCAAAAATGACTATTTTCGTAGTTGAACACAATAAATTTTGTTAGTCTTATCGCTAGTTAATTTTTTCAATTTGGTATATTAGATTCAACTTGTAGGTGGATTTTTTTTTATTTTGTATAAAAGATGGCGTATGGTTTTGGTTTCCCAATATTGAAAATTTCTTTTCTAATCAGCAAAAGCAAATATTTGCACAATTTACAAAAGCAAAGTTCTTCTCGACACATTATTGTTTTTACAAATAATTATTGTTTTTATAAATAATATTTGGAAAAGCAAAAAGTGGCTCATGACTGGACAAGCTTATGGTATTCGTCTTTTTCTTTTTTTGCTCACGACAAACTTATGGTTGATGTGATATATGAGATAAAAAAAATTTCCTTGTTTTTCTATTTTACTAAATAGATAGTTCACAACAATAACTTTTGTTAAATAGTCTAATATCATTTTCACGCTCACGGTTTTTTTTCTTATTTTAAAAAAATTAATCAAATAGTTATTTAATTTTAAACTACATTGATTCAAGACGCCACATTTTTTTCTACAGCTTTACAATAATATAAAATAGCAATCCTGAATATACTAGACACCAAAATATGCACAAAAATTACTTGCACATTTTTCAATATTTTAGAAGTCCTCTTCGCATCAATAATGGTTGTATTTGTAAAAATATTTTTTTAACAGTATATAAAGAAAGAATTTTCTTTTTCGAGTCCATGTCGAAAAATTTTTGTCTGCTTCTGATGTATTGATGTATATCTTTATATATGTACCAAATAAATTAAACGTTATATATTGTCAAAAAAGAAAATTCTTTTGTTTTTTTATCAGACTAAAAAAAAAGAAAGTTCTCATCAATGGTATTTCAAGTTTCAAGTCCACCGTTGACTGCGCAATGGCCATTGAATGACACGTTTTTCTCAACGCCAATAATGAAGATTAGAATTCCACATAGAAATATATTTTCATTAAAAAAATAGAACATTTTTATTAATGAAAACGATCATACCCACTTGAGAAATCAACCCAGCTATGTTGGTCCCGCTCTCACGTGGCACTCTCTATTTTTCTGACTTATAACTAGGCTAATCTTGAGAATAGAAAGCAAAATTATTATTAATAGAACAAATTGATTTTAACAATCCCCATTAAAAGATAATACATGTTCAGTTTATCCTAGTTTTGTTTAATGTTTAATTCAAGCATTCCAATTCGTTTATTTACTGAATAAGTCAACGAAATAAACATTATATTAAAGATTTTTAATATATTAATCATTTTACAGCATCAATGTGCATTTGTTGGTTAAATTTTATCATACTATTTTAATTAAGAATTATAAAATAAACTAAAAAATAAAGTTAATTAGGTTTCAATGACTCTGGTACCATTAAGGTTTTTAGTCCACCAAATGACTCTAATACCATTAATTTTTTTTATTGTTTTTATACTACTAAGTTATACAAGTCTATTAGTTAATAAAGTTTTACTCTTTTTGATAAGTAGGAGTATTTAAATACTATTTTACCATTTTTTGAAATATTTTTAATCTGTTCTATTTAAAAAATATTTTATATGAATGGTAAAAGTGTTTTTGGTTTGATTAAGTTCAACAATAGATTTTTTTTAGTATAATTTTGGGAGAAAAAATCGGTTTTTTTGGACCAATTAACACGTATTTAATACATTTCCAAAGAGTAACAAATCGAGTTTCATGCATAACACTATTTTCTCAACGAATAAAAATATCTTGCTATATTGAAACATAATATAATTAACATAATAAAAACCATAGATAGTGATTTTAATTTACATATACAATCAATATGAAATGTATTTATAAGAGAATGTTAGAAAATGGGTATGCCCATGCCTGATTATAGGTGAAACCCAAACTCGAATTGGCTTGAATATGTAAATAGATTGATCACTAAATGAGTTTTGGTTGATCCATTCCTAGTTGGTTTTGGAGATGTACTCTTAATTAGTTTAAGAGAGCCCAAACTCTGTCAATATAAAAGGCTGACATAAAATCCTAACAGATAAGTGAGTTAACAGTTATATAAAATAAATACGTGAAGCTCTCCCTCTCCCATCTCTGTTGTTGCCGTTGGCCTTCGAGTGGAAAGGAAGAGAGATTTTTCTTTCTTTGCACACATTAGATTATCCTGCTGGAGATCCCTTCTGGTGGTTCTTGATTTGCGAGTACATTCTACGTTTCTATTGCATCTGTAATTGTGGTTCATGGTAACTAGCAAGAACTCGTTTTTTGGAGTATTCAACCGATTATGTTATGCTGCGTATTTTGAGCTAGATCGATCACTCGTTTAACTATTCGTTAATTATTTTCTATTTATTCGATATTGGATGCCTTAAGAAAATTTGTTATGATACACATATTATGATATGATTAAAAAACTTATATAATTGTATATTTATCAAGGCATTAGAATTTGATTATATAAAATTATTTAAATTTTTTTGGAAAATATGTTATTGGGTTGCAATTACATTGCACGTTTCCGTTGCGTCTGTAATTGTGGTTCTCGTTTCCTAGAGTATTTAACCGATTTTGTTTCGCTGCGTATTTTGAGTTGACTCGATCACTCTTTAATTATTTTTTGTTTATTCAGTATTGGATGCCTTAAGAAATTTTTTTATATTATAATATGATTAAAAAATTATATAATTGTATATTTATGAAGGTATTAGGGTTCGATTATATAAAATTATATAAAAAAATTGGAAAATATGTTATAAAGAGGATGTTATAATATGATATGATAGTATAAGTAGTCATTTATCGTTTTACTGCATAAATAGTTTACAACAGTAATTTTTACTACGTAATCTCAAACTATTTTCACGCTAATTAGTTGTTTTTCTTAAAGAAAAATCATCAACTTAGATGGCACACTTTTTTTTTCTGCAGTTTCACAACAATATGAAATAGCGATCTTAAGCATGTTAGACATTAATTATACACAATTATTTGCACATTTTTCATAAGAAAAGTTATATTTCACCATTCCTTTCTGGGTCAATATATGGTTGCAATTGTATACATATGTATGTAAACTATAAAAAACCAAAAATTTCTTCATTTTTTTAAGTCCTCGTCAATGGCACTTCAACAGTTGACTACCAACGACCACTAAACGGCAATTCTTCTTAATGTTACACTAATGAAAATTAGAATTCCATTTAGAAAAATAGCACGCATTGATTTTAACAATCACTATTAAGAATAACACATTCAGTATATCCTAGGTTTTTCTAATTCAAGTGTTGCAGTTCATTTATTTATTGAAAATAAAGTCTGTTGTGGACTATGTCCCTGACGATCATGCACTACACACACTACGTCCATCTACTGAAATATTGACGATTTTGTCTTTGAAAAAATACCTCAGTGATTTGAGATCGCACTACATGCACTACGTCCATCCATTGAAATATTATTTCCTCTAGGCTCATGGTCCCTTACGATTTTATCTTTGAAAAGATGGCTCAGTGATTTGAGAGAGAAAAATACTTATAAGCGATTTTTAACCTCGACTCCTAGTCGATGTGGGAGTATGATAGTACAAAGTCAATGAAGTGAGCATTATGCTGGAAAAAAATAAACTTCTTCTATTTGAAGCTACATATCTATTCAACAATAACTATTTTAAGTTGAAGAAGGAAAAAGAATTGACTTCAGGTTAATTACTTTCAAATTTTCATTCAATCGTTAAATTAACAATCTAGAAGCATATTAATTTTAATAAACGAACTTATCAAAAAAAAATTAATGAACGATTTAAATTTTTGCCTCAAGATAGTTATCTCTTTTGCATTTTAAACATATGCCACTACTGTAGCTTAATTTAATCAATGAAGAAAGTGTGATTTAAAGGAAGATGTTTCTTTTGTAATTTAGGGGTCTTAAATTAAGCCCTTCAATTGCAAGAAAAAATACTGGATCTTCTCTAGTAGTTTTTTTTTTAAAAAAAACCGTGGTGAAAATATAAATCGTCTCTTAATTTTACTCAATATTTTAATATAATATATAAGTAAAATATAATTTTATTTACAATAATTCAGCTATGTTCTGATATATCAATTGGTCAATTATGTTAACACTCTATTAAAATAATAAATTAGCGAATAAATATTGTAGCAAGTTAATTTATTAACACTTGGCATAATCCATCCCAAACTACTAAGAGCATGTCCAATACTTGTTCTTGTGAAAATCAAACAAAAAAAACTATATTTTATTCAACATTTTAATTTAACTTGTCTCAAAGATCATGCATACTCCAACAATATTTTTTTATCCCACTCTTTATTTCATTATTTTATTAATAAAACCATAAATCAGTTACATAATTATATTTGGATCAACACAGATAAGAGGGAAAAAAAAAGTAATAAAATACTAATGTTGAGTTCCTAGTGACTCCATTTATCTATTGAATTATTGTAGCACTCCATGACCGTTCGAATGATTTGTGGAGTCAATTGGAGATGTTATTTTGACATGGAGCTCCATAATATGGAGAAGGAGACTTTCTTAAGCAGCCTATTGGATATGCTCTAACAGTAAACTATATATAATTGGAAGTGAAAGATTCATTTTTGTAAATATAATTTATAGAATTTAATTGATAAAGTTAGAACAATCATGTTTTGTTTTTTTGTTTCTTTTTCCACAAAGATTTCGGTCCTTGTTGCCTACTCGTCCTCTGATGCTTTTTTTTCCTACATATTGGTTTCTATTGAAAAATAATCTTCAATACCTCATCACTGAACACGACTCACTACAAGTTTATTGCTTTTATAGCGTAACTTTTTATTTGTTTAACGTGAAGAAAAACGAAAAGGAAAAAAAACAAAAAAAAGAGAAATTAACCGGTATTTAACAGACTCGTCTCTGGTTGACTAGGCTAATTAACAGTGAACCTAACCCGATTCCCGGTTCCATAAAATAAAACCAGAGCTCCTCTACCATTAAATCTCTCTCCCATCCTAATAATTAACACTTTCAAATCTATTTGATACGTTACCTTCACCTTCGTCATATCTCTCAGCCTTCATCTTTCTATATATACTTCTCCCTCTACTCCTCTCCTTCCACACCTCTCTGCCCTTCTCTCCCTCTCTCTCTCTCATCCTCTCTTATTTGTCTCTCCCTTACCATTTTAACGAAAAACCACAAAAAGGTTCGTCGCCATTTCTTTTAGCGTTTCTTAAGATTTATTGTCCTTAAAAAGTTCTCAGCATGGCAGAAACCAAGAATCCTCACGGCTTTGTTTTCTCGGGCAAGAAACGGTCAGGGCAGGACGATTTCGACGGCGACGACTACGTTGTCACCAAGAAATCAATGTTATCTCCGGCACTAGCTTGGGAGGATCCTGCGGCCGCTTTGGCCGCCGTCCGCCACGAGTTCGGTGAACATGGCGGAGTTAACATGTCTATTGAGGCTTCCGCCACGTTCACGGTGATGGAACCGGAGACCATGCGGCGGATGTTCACCGGAGAACTTGGTCCTGACCGTGATTTCTTCATTTACAGCCGTCACTTTAACCCGACCGTTTTGAATCTTGGCCGTCAGATGGCTGCCCTTGAAGGCACTGAGGCTGCATATTGCACTGCTAGCGGTAAATATATTGAAAACAACTGAATGTAATTTTCATGAGATATAAAATATTTATTTATTAGTTTTTGATAAGGACGAGTTCCATTCAAATGCTACTATATTTTCATAAATATTCGGTTTATTGCATGCCAAACACGTATGAGATGAAATGCTAAGCTGTCGTTGCCATCTTGAAAACGTTAGTCAGTTATCTGAAAAAAAAAAAAAAGACATATCCCCTCTTATTTTAATTTCAACTAAATCCATATTTATTGCAATTAATGCCAAGAAATTTTAATTCAGATTTTGTTGTTTAGTACCGTACTGGTTCACTTGATACGGCCATGTGTGGATTATTAATAATTACAATTTTTTGCAAAATTAAATGTTTCATCATAATCATGGAAGGCAACATTATGATCATCATGATTATAAGACTATTGAATCTTTCGGAATCTGAATCAATAGTTTTTTTTGTATTGAATGTCTAATAAATAATTTCAACATTCAATTCTTTTGTCCAATTTATTATAGTTTCATGACAAGAGTGAAGAACTCAAATACAAACGTGATTTCTAGAGTTGCAATAGCGACAAGTATTATTGAAGAGTAATGGGTCAATTTGTTGGGGCAGGTATGTCAGCAATATCATCTGTATTACTTCAACTATGCAGCAGTGGAGGACACATGGTGGCATCAAGGTCACTCTATGGTGGGACTCATGCTTTGCTGACCCATTTCCTGCCAAGAGCATGCAACATCACCACAACCTTTGTCGACATTGGTGATTTTGACATGGTGAAAAACGCAATTGTTGAAGGCAGGACTAAGGTTTTGTACTTTGAATCCATGTCTAACCCAACTCTCACGGTTGCTGATATTCCTCAACTCAGTCGAATTGCTCATGACAAAGGTGTTACGGTTGTTGTCGACAATACTTTCTCTCCTATGGTTCTGTCCCCCGCCAGGCTTGGAGCTGATGTTGTTGTTCACAGTATCTCAAAGTTTATTAGCGGTGGAGCTGATATCATTGCAGGTATTTCTTTTTTCGTTTGTGAAATAGTAAATTAATTCACATCCCCTTGACTGAGTCAAAAAAAATATAAGATTATATTTTGTATAAATAATAAGATTATATTTTGTATAAATTAATTCAAAACACTAATCTTTTTTTATGTTAATACACTTGAATCAGAAATAATAAAAGGATATGGCTGATAGTCAAACAACGTATATAGATAATATTATTAATAGGTTTGTGTGGATGAGTTGGCAGAGTATTCGGGTTTAAGTCTTGGAAATGCAACACCTTAAAACTCTTGAAGAAGATTTTTGCTGCCCTTGAGAGTCTTATCTGGTCAAATTCAGATTAGTCGGGTCTTAAAGATTCGAAAACCGGATGGTTGAAAAAAAATACTATTAATAGGTTACTTTCAAAACTTATTATAAGTAAATTGAACGTATTTGGTAATATCAACTCACTAAATGCTGGAAAATGGATTGTCACGTGGTTTTCCTCGGATTGGTCCACAAACTTGGTGGAGTGATTTCTGGGACAGATAAGGTAGTATAATACATCTCTGTTGATGGGCACGAAAGACACGGGGTTCAGAGTGAGTGGTCCATATTTTTGTCAACTTATGAATGATGATGTTGCTCTGAGTTTGAGGATATATCTTGTTGTTGCCAAAGATTATATATATATATATATATATAGATATATTATTTATTTATTTCTTATTTTTTGCTTAAATTTATGTGGTTTGGCTTTCTGCATCTACTCATTTTAGGTATGTGTGTTGTTGGAGTTACATGTGATTTTTGGTTTTGGTCTTCATGTCAATCGTCCTTATTTTTCTGTTTCTTTTTCTTTGTTTAAATTATCTTATTCAGTGAATTTGGATTGAGCTTCTGCTTGTCTGGCATCAACTGCATATTGCATTTTACTATATACTTTTAGCAGCACGAGTAGACTCAAGTTTTCTTAACTTTAATCATGTTAGATTATGAAACTGTTCTGGATAACGTAAACTGATGAAGACTGTTTTTTCTTTTAATCTGGTTTGAGTAAAATCAAGAAAAAAAATTATTAGATTTATAACTCATTGATACTAGAGTGGTCTCCGGTATTAGAAGTCGAGAATTCGATTCTCAATAAGAACAAATAAAATGATTTATGCGACATGGACTTCTGCGTTCAAGTTATGAGTTCAAATCTAATGCGGAACAACTATAAAAAAAATAAAATAAAATGACTTATAAAAAAATCAAGAAAAATTAATTGGTATTTTCGAGTTAGATGCTCATTCTTCTGATTCTTTCATTTTCTTGTGGATATGATTCTTCTGATTTTGTATGCTCATTTGTATTTGTATCTTTCATTTTCATGATTTAACTTTGTTGTACCAGTAAGTTTAGTTTGTAAGAATAGTGTAACTTGAACTGATTGCTGAATATGCTAATGGTTGTTGAATTTTCTTCCTTTTATTAGGTGTGTGCCTACTTCTAGGAGTGCTATTCTCTACTTTGCATAAACAATCAAAACATGTAGAAACAAATCTAAAAGAATAACAATAACTAATCTATCAATTAATGAATTTTGCAGGTGCAGTTTGTGGTCCAGCAAGTTTGGTGAACTCAATGATGGACCTTCACCAAGGAGCTCTAATGCTTCTAGGCCCTACAATGAATGCCAAAGTAGCATTCGAACTCTCAGAGAGAATCCCTCACTTGGGTCTGAGAATGAAAGAACACTGCAACAGAGCCATGGCTTATGCCACCAGACTCAAGAAACTCGGCCAGAAAGTCATATACCCGGGTCTCGAAACCCACCCGCAACACGAACTCCTGAAATCCATGGCCAACAAGGGTTACGGGTTCGGCGGGCTTCTCTGCCTCGACATGGAAACAGAGGAAAGGGCCAACAAGTTGATGAATCATTTACAGAACTATAACCAGTTTGGCTTCATGGCAGTGAGTTTGGGTTACTATGAGACCTTGATGTCTTGCTCTGGAAGTAGCACTAGTAGTGAATTGAATTCTGAGGAGAAGGTTTTAGCTGGGATTTCACCTGGGTTGGTGAGGATGTCTATTGGGTATCTTGGAACTTTGGAGCAGAAATGGAGCCAGTTTGAGAAGGCCCTTTCAAGAATGCAAGATCCGGTGTCGTTCTATAAGAACTGAAGTTTGGACCTGATGGTTAATAATGCCTTTTAATGGCCTTAGGTTGTGTTAGGGGTCCATGTAAAAAGAGGTGGTGTAATGAATCTTGTTGTGTTTATAGTGGGAAGGAAATAAGCCCTTGGTCCTTCACAAGGAAATCACTGTTGCATCTAATGTTTCAGAGTTTAAAATTTACTTACAAAAAAATGGCTGGATTAAAATTTCTTTTAGTGGTTGATACTCTGAATTGAAATTTATACACTCAAGAGACCATTTTAGCAAGATTGAAGTACTAAACGGAATGGTTTTTGTAGGATGCATTGTACCTGCAAAATTAAGTATAAATCTTTATATAAAATTTAGTAATTACCAATACAACCAAAGAATTTTCAATTAAAATTGCAATGTGAAAGTGGTAGAATCGTCTTCATCAACTCGCATATTTCGCTGAAAAGTCTTTCCATCAAAATGATGCACTTTACGAGAAGCTACTTGGTATTGGAGGCCAGGAGGTGTCCATTGATCAACAAGACAAGCTAAGGTTTTGACAACTTTTCTTCCTGTAATTATCTCCATTAATATGACTCCGAATACATACACATCCACTTTTGTTGTTACTTTACCGGTTGCTGTCCAAAATCAGAGTTCAGAATTTAGCATTATGTCCAAATCATAGTACAATACATGAAGTAAAGGATCAAATTTTATTACTTCTATTAGTATTGATGAGTTTGTAGCTCACTCGTATTAGAGTCAACTTCAGCTCTAAAGAGTTGAGGGTTTGATTATGAGTAGAAGCAAAATAAATTGAACTACAAAAAATACTTCTATTAGGATTTTGTTTACTAATATCTGCATACTCTGGTGGGAGACAACCAAATGTTCCGGCTACTCTTGCTTCCGTAGAGTACCTGTCATCAGAAGCTCTTTTAACCAGACCAAAATCTGCAACCTTAGCTCTCATATCACCACCAAGAAGTATATTTGAGGGCTTTGGATCTCTATGAATGAAAGTTTCCTGAGCTAAACTGTGCAAATATTCAACACCTCGTGCGCAATTTTAACTCTCTCCTTCCATGTAAGAGGCAGGAAGCCTCGTTCTCTCCATTCGAACAAATGTTGTCGCAGACTTCTGAGTGGCATGTACTCGTGTACCAAGATCTTCTCGTTGCTGTTTATGCAGTAACCCAATAAAGCAACCAAACGTCTATGCCTCACTCTTGAAAGGACCTCAATCTCTTTCTTTGGACGCTTCCATTCTTTCTACAGCAATGCAAGTCCTGTCGTCCAACTCTCCTTTATAGACCACACCAGACCCTCCCCGCCTAGTATATTAACTTCACTGAAATTATTGGTAACCTGTCGAAGAAATTTGATGGAGATCACAACGTTTCTTACTTTACCATTATCACAGCTTTGTATATCGCAAAGAACTCCATCCTCCTCAGTGCACTATTCTACCCCATTCACAGACTTTGTGAACCTTTTCTTGAACTTGTAGATGAAAAATGCAAACATCACAGAAATGGTAACACCAGCAATCATATATATCTTTGCTTTGCCAGTTGTTGATTTTTTGGAACAAATTCAGAGCTGTTTGGCCTTTTGAGCAAAGGATTACCCTTTGCATACACTGTTAATGAAGACGAGGAATTCAGGAGCGTACCATTGAGATTGTTATTGGAAAGATAGAGAGTCTGAAGGTTAGGCAGCTTTGTTAAGCAGTCAGGAATTGGCCCTGCGAGGTTATTATCATTTAGCATCAAATTTTTTAAATCTATCAGGGCACAGAAGTCGTCAGAGATTGTTCCGTTCAAAATCTGACTCGCACGGTTTGCAGTGATGACCCTATGTTGTGTGTCACAGGTTATGAAATTCCCAAAAGAGCAACCATTGTTCCCTTGCCAATTTTTATCCAATACAAGCAGGTACTGTAAAGCACCAGCAATGATGAGAAACGTTGTCCCCACCGGATCACAAGCTGTCCCCTCTGCGAGGTCACAAAAATTATCATTATCCAATGTGACTATCATGTTTGTTGGAAACGGCGGGATTGGACCTTGCAAATTATTGTAGTTTAAAGAAACATTTGTTAAAAGTAGGATGAGAAACCAAGGAGACTGGAATCAGTCCTGTTAAGGAGTTAAAGGACAAATCTAAAACGACCAGATTCTTGCAGTTTGACAAGTCTGAAATTGGAACAATAAAATAATTCTGACTGAGACATTTCTGCCGTGACTCTTGTCATTGAGGCTAGCACATCAATTGTACCTAGAAATCCCTCCTCCGTATAATGAATGATAGCTGCTAAGCCACAGGTTTTGGATTTTACTATTCGAGAAAGATGAAGGCAAAGTTCCAATGAGAAAATCATAAGACAGATCAAGATCCTGCACGCTATGAAGAGAGGAGAATATGTCAGGAATAGTGCCCGTGACATTAGCTTCACTCGCCCTGAAGACTACTAGACTAGTACATTAAGCCAAATCATTTGGAACGTACCACGAAAGCAGTTTCGTGTTTTTGCCTATATTGAAGACCTAAAAGCTGGTAAGTCCCTGGAAGAAACCGTCAGGAATTTTGTCAATGTGATTGCTTGCAAAAACAAGTGTTTGTACAGAGCTTAGATTGGCAAAATTAGGAAGCGAACCAGAGAGCTTGTTTCTTCCAAGATTGAGGTTTTGAACATGAGACAGAGTGGAAAGTGCCGGAGGAAGGAACCCGGAAAGGTTTCTGTTTTCGAGTTCGACTCCAGTGACTCGCTTGGCGGAGTCACAACGAACATAGTTCCAATTGCAGTAATCTGTCCCATTTACAGTGGACCAGCCGTCTGGGAGGGTTCGGATAGCATTGGCTAATTCCAGCATTGCGGCAGAGTCATCAATGTCTGCTCTAATAACATTGAATACTTGTACAGAGATGATGAAAGAGAGAGTGGCTATGAACAAGAAATTTTCATTGATTTTCTGTGGAAAGATTGGTTTGGTTTGTTTGAATGATCGAACTAATTTCAAGCCGAATCCAAAATTTTTAATCTGCAACATCCACACCTTTTTGTCATGTAGTCAGACATTTTTATTCAGGCTGATCCAAATAAATTTTAAGCATGGAAACCATCAAGATGGTTTATTTTTTCAGTCCTAGATAAAACAAACAATATCAATGCTGTGGTGAAACATCCAACTTTGATTAATGGTTTTCTGTTTTTATCAATATTGTTCTGCTGTACACATTTGAAAGTGAGCATTATCCCAGAAAACATTCAGGCCCCTCCAGATGATTAAATTAAATTCAGTGCAAATTGAAAATACATGCACTAACCTTTAAGCACCTAACAATGAGAATTAACACGCACTGCAAGAAATTTGCAAACTAGCATCAAAATATTGCGACGAAATACTTTTGACGCAGATTAGCTACGAATTCTACGCTAATTTACGGAGGAAACAGAGGAAAGGGCCAACAAGTTGATGCATCGTTTACAGAACTATACCCAGTTTGGGTTCATGGCAGTGAGTCTGGAAACTATAAGACCTTGATGTCTAGCTCTAGAAGTAGCACAAGTAGTGAATTGAGTGCTGAAGAGAAGGCTTTAGCCGGAATTTCACCTGAGTTGGTGAGGATGTCTACTGGTATATTGGAACTTTGGAGCAGAAATGGAGCCAGTTCGAGAAGGCCCTGTTAAGACTACTACCCAAGAATGTAAGATTCGGTGTCGTTTTAGATGACCTGAGGTTTGGACTTGGTGTTTAATAATGGGCTCTTAAGGGCCTTAGGCTGTGGGCCAAATTACGTAAGGATATTTTAAAACATTAAATTACAAAAAAGGCCCATTTACAATTTTTAGACATTCCATGACCAAGTCAAAATTTTATTTTTTTTTTCAAAAAGTCAAAATTATAGCAATCGTCCAAGTAAATTTATATATTTGTTTTTTTGGGGTTTATTTGCTGTTTATTTATTATTTTTTAAACTAGAGACTAATATTTATTTATTTTTTTCTGTTTTTAGATTTTATATTACTTTTATATTTTAGTTTTAATATATTTTTTTTGTTTTTGGATGAACTCTCTTTGTTTTTTGAGCGTTGAATTTTTTTTTTCGTTTTAATAGTACATGTCGGATTTCTTTTTTGGTTGTTTTTTGGTGTTTAATACTATGAAAAGCAAATACAAACAAAAAATAAGCTAAAAAAACATAAAATATGATAAAAAAACAATAAATAAATAGAAAATAATATAATGATAAAAGAAAATAAAAGAACATCAAATCAAATGAAAATGAAAAAATAAAATTAATTGAGAATAATTGAGTTTAATTAGGTTTGAAAAAAAAATCAGTTTTTTTTTGGAGAAAATGGAAAAAATGATTAAACAAAGAAAGATAAAAAAAATTGCATGAAGATTGAAATTGGACAATAGCCTAACCACAAAAGCAGAGGAAAAGTAATAAATGTTAAAGCTGGCGGATTAAATTTTAGGACATATTTGAGCAGCGTATAGAACAAATCTTGAAATTGATAAGCTATCTGGACCGTGGTTTGTTTGGTGTCTATGAAAACAGAGGTGATGTAAATGTTGTGCTCTTGATTTCTTTTTTTAAAAAAAACCCGTCGTGTTTGTAGATGGAAGGAAATAAGCCCTCGGACTTTCAGAAGGAAATGTTGCATCTAATCTTTCAGAATTCGGAACTTCTGGTGGAGTTTTCTATCAATCCAGTTAGCTTATTGTTGTTTGACCATCCCTAACATACCAAAAGTATTGTCAAACAAACCATGGTTTTCTCTTAAAGCTCTTGGAGAAGTATTTGATCAAACAAGGCTTATTTAATCAAAAAAATTAACTTAAGGTGAATTAATAAATTTGTCACCAACTTTTCATTTTGACAATTTAATACATGAATTTTGATGGCCTAACAATTTATCATTAGCCAGCTTCCATCAAAAAATTTTGTGTGTTGATGTATCAAATGATAGGTGATAAATCATTTCAGATGAAATGACATGAGTTTCTTTTCAATTCAAAACTTGCATATCTAAGAGAGTGAAATTGCGTTATCAAAAAAGTAAACGACATGAGATATTTGACATCATCCCTCCCTAGAGAATATGAAACCAAGTACCATCTTATAAAACTATCGAGAGAAAAACTAAGTGTTGATATTATCTTAACTTTTCACACCAACCCTACCTAAAAAGTAAATTATAAAGGAGGGTTATCATAGACTTGAAACTGTTGAAAAAAATGGTTCACTTATGACGGATGAATTGAATTCGGTCGATCAAGGTGTGAATCAAGATCATGGGTCGAGACCAATTGGAAAGTCCAATTGAGAAGAATTAAAATCGATTAGTTAAGGTGTGAACCAAGGTCAATAGACAAGCCCAATTGAGTTGGGAATGAAATAGATCAGTAAGGCTCGTTAAGCTTACGAGCCCATTTGGTGGCTTATATAAGAAGAAGAATGTTTCTTCTTCCACCACCACATTAAGTCAAACATATTTATCATACTGTTTATTTGTTAACCGGTATAAGAGTCATTCATTGGTATCAGAGCCAACACGAGTTTTTTGAATATGTTTTGAAATATTGTTGGTCTCTGTCTAGGATGCATACTGTGATTTTTTTGTATTCGATTTTTCGTCTCGAACGTCGTTTTTGGTTTGAGTCCGTCCGGAGTCGAAATCTGAAAGTTGGAGTTTCAAAATTTCACAAAAGATTTGAGATCAAAGACCTCAAAAACGTCACATGCCAAAATTTTGTTGTGAAATTCCATCGGGAAGGTCGTCAAATCGACGAAAACCCGATCGAAAAATACTGAGTGAGGCAACCCAGATGAATTTATTCATCTGATAAGAACAACGACGTGGGGGATCTGTGATTCTCCCACACGGACCACTCAGAATGCGACACTTGGCAGAGATAGGAATTCGGTCAAAGTTTACCAAAAAGTGGACCAATAAGAACACGACACGTGTCAGAGACGAGACCATGTGAACTGAGTGTTGGTAGCCAATCATTGTACGACACATAACAAATAGTGCCACGTAGGCATGATGACTTGTCCAGCATGTCAGCGCTCGTATCCAATGATATGTTGACACATGGAAAATAGTGTCATGTAGGCATACACGTAGTTGACACGTGGCATGCTGACTAGACCAACATGTCATCAGATATATCTGATGATATGATGACACATGGCATAGTTGCCACGTGGAAAAAACCTTATTGTGACATATGGCATTGTGAGATGTCAACACGTGGCTTCCCGTGACGGCAAAACGTGGCGTCGTCTGAAATTGACACGTAGCAGAAGTTCAGTGCGAGCGTGTACACCACGCGTTGCGTGTGTGCGCGAGCGTTCTCTCATCCATATGGCGCATGGGGGTGCGTTCCACTTATCCTAACCACCAATTTTTATAGATATAAAATTTAGATTTTTCTGAAATTTTTGGTATATTTTTTTACAATTTTTTGAGCTATTGAACTATTTTTCTCAATTTATTGGTGTCTAAATAGTTCTCAAAATTGTGAGAAATTGCATTTTTCTGCCAAAAATTATTTTGAAAATTAGTTTTCAAAATAATTAGTTTTGAAACGTGCAAATGTGATTCTCATTTAGATAATTAAAATTAAATTTCAATTATTTGGGAAATACGCGAATACGTATATAGCCATTTTATTTGTAATTTATTACAAATATACGAATGAGGTAAAACCACGTTGCATTGAACATAATGCAAATTAAGAAAGAATTTGCATGACTCCCAAAAGAGAGCATTTTGGGACGATGGTGGTCGTAAAGGAGATTTGATTGTGCATTAAGTGTACAACGGTGATGAAGAATCACTTACTTCATAAAAGATTATGATAGTCATCACCGGTATTGTCACGACCCGTTTCCAGAATCATGACCGACGTACGAGGCGAACCGTCTTTGAAAGCCCTGTCCATCCCGTACAAGCCTCAAATATCAAATTACTACCCAAAAACATTTAATAACATTTGTAATTCAAAACATATTGAATATAAAACGGATTTATATAAAATCAGTATAATATTTATATACAGTCTATATACCCAAAATAAGGTTTAAGAGTAAACCAAATCAAATACATCAACAGCCAAATGGAAACCCAGTAACCCAACAACATCTCGATGCGAAACTTTAATACTCAAAACATAGAGCCCGGACAAAAGGGCAGCACTAACCAAATGACGTCTCACTGGTAAGCAAGATAAGGATCAGTTGCCGAAGCCAAAATCTGTGTACCTGAAAGATGGAATCATCCACATACATAAATAAAATGGGGTTCAAACCCAGTGAGAAATAACACTCCAGAACGCCCTATATGTGTCTCACAAAGACTGTTTTGAAAACAGTTCGCAAATATCACATGCAATAACAATAGATACATAATTATACACGCTATAATTTTTTATAAATATTTTTAGATAATTATATTTGGAGTAATTATTTTGAATAATTATTGTTGGATAATTATTTTAAATAAATTTGGATAAAAATTTGAATTTTTGTTTTTGGTGATTGAAGAGTTAATTTTATATTTTTGATGTTAATTAGATGATTAATGAAGGTTATGAGTGATTTGGGGGTGTTTTGGATAAGTGAAAAATTGATTAAAATTGAAAATAAAATCTGAAAGAAAAGAGGGGTGATTTTCGGTTGGGTTATTTACTGGTTTGATTTACCGGTTTGGTCCACTGGTTTAACCGATTAGATTGATTCATACTAAGTTGGCTTGTTTTATTTTTGTGAAATAGTTTGGGTTTTGAAGATGGCTACAAAATTCATTAGCGGGTTAATTGGGTTCTTTTTATGGATTGGTTTAGTTAAGTTTGATTTTTGAATTGGTTCAGTTTTGGATGTTGGGTTGGTTGGCCGGTTTGGTTCGACTTGTTCAGTTTGAACTGGTCAGTGGGTTCGGTTTGGCTGCTGCTACCCCTTCTCTTCTTTTAAATCAGACCCGACGCATAGTAACTCTCTCTCTTTGTTTTCGAACCAGAAACTGACTCTCTCTCCGTGCTCTCTATCTCTCCTTCGTTCCTCTTTCTTCCTCTCACCAAACCAAGGTGATTTTCTCTTTCTCTCTCATATTCTTGCTTGGTTTCATGGTCAAATCGATGAGTTTTGAGTAGGTTTCGATTTTTGGCCAAAAATTTGATTTTTTGTTTCAAATTTCTGTGATTTTTGGATGGATTTGAGTTGATTTTTGTTGGATAATGATAGATTGAGATTGAAAAACATGAATATAGTTTAAAAATGAAGATTTGATGAATTTTTTCATTTTGTTATTTTGGTCCGAAATGGGTATTTCGGTTTGGATTAGTTTAGGTGGATTTGATGAAAACCGAGGCTAGATTTAGGTTCCAAGGGTTGATTAGAGTTGATTGGAACCATCGGAAACATTGGGTTTCATGTGGTTCGGGATTTGGTGTATTTTTGAAATAATTTTCGTCGCGAGGACTAAGTTGTAAATTTTGATTTTTCTGAAAAAATTGGAGGACTGGGTCTGATATTTGCCATGAGGGTCAAATTTATGATTTTGAAAAAATATGGGATATATTTGTAATTTTTGAAAATGTTGGAAATTTTGTAATTTTGATAAATTTGAGGTTTTATTTGTAAATTGAGTTATTTGAAGGATTTAATTATAAATTCTAAAATTTTTGGGTTAATTATTAATTTTTAGAATTTCTGGGATTAATTATTAATTTTTAAGGTTTTAGGGACTAAAGTGTAATTTTATAAAAGTCGGGGACTAATTCGTAATTTTACACTAGTTTTGATTTTTGGGCCATGAGTGATAGATCTTCTATCGAAATAGGATTTATGACGCCGATGGTGTCCAAGTCTGCATTTGCACTTCATATGTGTTTTGCATTGCCACAGTCACCGTATTAATTTATTTGTAAAATATTTTGTTTCAGCTGGGTTCGGTTTCCGAGGCGGCCAGCCATCGATCGACGGTCAGTGAGTTTGGAAGCTCGGCATCTAGGTGAGTGGATGACAGCTTCAGACACATAGGTTGTGTCTCTTTAACTAATATGTGTTTTTGTTGTGCTATCACCATAGCATGTAAATTGGACTAATTTAATGATTGGTTAAATTAAATAATTTGGATTATGTGAATAAAGATTCACCTCTTTGTTTTTGGGAAAATTACATATATATTTGTATATATATTTTTCACTGATTTTGATGCTGAGTGCATGCTATGTTTTCGGGTAGTATGGTTTTAAATGGAGATTTAAACTTTGTTTTTGGTAAATTGATATATACGTAGGTATATATCATCTCTCTCTATTTTGGTTTCTGACTTGAACATTTGTTCTACGAACTCGATTTGAGAAATGTGACATGTTTTTCGATAAACAATATTTTTTTGAATTTTCGAATATCTTTTCGAAAATAAAGATTCGGTTTCTGAATATATATATATATATAT
>CAODLS010196497.1:0-13198 GCA_948243855.1 Flueggea neowawraea | reverse complement strand
TTGGTAGTTGGTATTGTTAAAGTGCTTGGGTATTATATGCCATAAGCATTTGCCGCATATTGAACTTCAATGACATTAGAGTTTTGGCTTTGATTGCAGGTTGGATTGCTAAGTTCTTACATTATAAAGAAGCTGTACTTAGGCAGGTATTTAATATAGCAATTTTTTTTCTTTATTTATTTCATAGAGTATTTTTAAACAACTTAAGTTTGATAATTAGAACATCATCCATTTAGTTGCATTCTGTTTTTCCTAAGTTTCTCTCATTCGATGCTAAAATTACTTGTATACATATTTATTAATTATTTTTTATAGGCTCGAACCTAGTTGGAAGATGTTGAGGAAATGAACTATTAAGAAGTACAATAACATCCTTCGTGCCATTCGGAAATACGAGTTCATGGCACAAAAGCGCTACAAGCAGAGATCGAAGTTCGACGAAAAGACTAATTATATAGGTTTATGTAGTTATTGTATTTTAGAGTTCATAAATATTACATAGTTTTAATGTATTTTAACATTTAAATATTAAATATATTTTTTAATTAATTTGGATGTTACTTATTTTTATTTAGTTTTTTTCATTTTTATTAAATAATTTAATAATGTTAAATAACAACAAATACAAAAAAAATTATGAAATCAAGAAACAAAAAATTTCTTATTGCGACGGATCCGTCTCAAAATTTGTCCCAAAATGTTGCAACGGATCCGTAAAAATGTTGCAACGGATACGTCGCAAAATGGGTAGTTCACTTGTCCCTAATTTTGTGACGACAACTTCATCCGTCGCGATTTATTGTGACAAATTCATTGCAAAATGGCTCATTGACTTGTTCCCAAGATTGCAACGAATTCTTACGTGGTCGCAAAAATTTGTGACGAATTCGTGGCAAGAATTCTCTTGCGGGAGGGTTTTTGCGACAAATTTTGCAACAACTTCTTAGTCGCAAAAACTGTCTTGCGACTAATTTCTCCTTTTTGCGACGAATATCTTCCATCGCAAAAAGGTTGTTTTCTTGTAGTGAACAAAGCAACTAATTCAAAAGTGAAACTGCTCGACATTTTGGGATGAAAATGGCTAACTAATAGAATTATTATGTTAGAGTTGAAATATATAAGTCTTCGACCAAATCGCACATTATATATATATATATATAACATACGCTTATCACATGTTCTTATCATATACTATTATTACATACCGAACAATGGCATGGGATGCACTTATCTTTTCGTTGAGCCTTACCGCTTCTTGGAAGGAACCCTGAAATAGCTAGATGCATCATGCCTTTTACGTACATTTACTTATATGTACGAGCTATGATCACAAATTTCAATAGCTATGCTAACTCTTCAATAATGTCGAGGGTTATGCATTTGATGTATGCTAAATTTACATAGTTATTCAATCATTAATCGATAGCATTTTGGCCCTAAGTGTACTTAATTGTCCATGAATTTATGCATTTTTTGTATTTTGTGTAGGATTAAGATATTTTCATGCAAATGGATTGAAAATGGTGAAAAAGGCATGGAAAAGGTGCTTCTAAAGTGGCAAGGTCAAAGGAAGAAAGTGCAACGAAAACTAGACGAAAACGTGCAAGGATCTCTATCGTGTATGGCGACTTTGGGCACCATGGCTCAATGCCACGGTCATGGCCATGACCGTGGCTTAGAAAACAAGTGTCCCAAGGTTATATAAGTGGCCCACGGTCATGGTCATGAAGGGCCACAGCCGTGGCACCAAAACTCGCCAAAATAGAGCAAAAATCGTTAACAAATGAAGTTGCGAGTGTAGCCATTCACCACGTCCATGTTGCCAATGATTAAAAATGTCCATCATTCCAGAGAAGGGCTACAGTCATGGCCTTCCAATGCCATGACCGTGGCACCTGCAAAAAAAAAAGCCAAAAAGGCTTGCAAAAGAGGACAAACAAAGAGGGGACCATCACACCAAAAAGTGGCTTTTTAAGGATAGTTGTCCTATTGGTTTTAGGTGACTTAAGGGGGCATAAAAACTTCAATCTCTCACCATTTTGGGCATTCTTAGATGGCACACACATCAAGAAAATAGAGAATTTCTCTCTCATCAATTCCCAAGAAGGATTCAAACCATTGAAGAGAAAAGAAAAGGGGGCTTGAAAAGGATCAATCATCATCATTGAGAGAAGCTTTATTCTTCATTTTTGTCTTTTTTTTCTTTGTTTGGAAGTATGTTAAGGATATTTATTTCTTGTTTTATGCTTTATTTTATAAACATGTTAGGATAAACCTTTGTTAGGGTATTAGAGATGTAAACCTTGGATTGATGTTGCTTTAATAGATTATTATTATGGGTATTGTATTTTTATTGTTATACCTATTGTCAATTGAGCCTTTATTGCTAAATATATTATTGGTGATGATTTTATAACTTGTTTTGAATGGAATGATGTTGTGCCTAACTACTACAATGTTGTTTTTCACAAGCCCAAGTGATGAATTAAAAGACAAAGCTCTGGTTAGGTTTGCAAGCATAGAACTTGTTGCGTGTTAGAGTAGAGATACTTAATGCCTACAAGGTGTTCGATGAAATTCCTCTATGATTTTAATGGGTTTGGCTAGGTGAGGCCAAAAGGACCCACTTAAGGAGTGTAGACACGATTTAAGTGACTTTGAGAGGGACCTTGAGTGATTCATGTGGAGAGAACACTCACACCCATTTGTTAAAACCCAATTTCATCTATTAGGCAACTAGGTCATTGGTTTCATCTTGAAAACCCTAACGTTTTCTTATTTTTGAGTTTCTTGTATTTAAATTATTGCTTACTTTTATTTACAAAACCCCAAAACAACCATTTGATGCTTTTATTTGCTTTTACTTTATTAATTGATCACAATTAGACACGTTCTCTGTTGATTCATCACTCAAGGAATACTCCAAGAGTTTTTATTATTACAATCGATTTTTGTGCACTTGCAAGAAGCCCAACAACCTTCTTGTAGCTAGGTTCCCTAAGGTTAATCACAACAAAATATGATACCTATTGATGGTTGCTTCATTTAAGGATTCGATTTAGAGCAATTTGGTTGTATACATTGATTAATAGATGAATTTTGGAACTAATTTGGTTTATTTTTTGTTTTAGGTGTTCATTTAGTATTTTGATGAAAGGAACAAAAACTGGTATGATTGGAGTGAAATTGCTAAAGTTCGAATCTAGTCGGCAATACACGCCCATGTAAACAACCATTTGTATATCCTAGTAGAAGTTTTTTTATCGAGATAACATGGTTATGTTCGAGGTTGTGTTTATAAATCAATTTTGAAGTACACGACTTGGTACACGAAAGTGTAATGATATAATGCACACTATGTATGCACTCGTGTAATAGGTCATGTCTCACCAGAGTCGAGAGTTTCGAACATATAAAAGCGAAAACGGAAGCCCAAGCGAGAGAGACAGTTTTGAGTCACAAAGAACTTATCTAGGGTAAGAAATTTAGCCTAGTTTTAAGACAAAGGAACTTGGAAAGCAGATTCTTTATAAAATTGACTTGAATTGCTTTAGATTAAAAGAGGTTATCACGACATCATTTACTTTGTATTCCATTTAAATTTGATGTCATGTCTTTCTACGACTATGAACTAAATTTTTATAACACCTACATATGATGACCCAGACAGTAGATCTCGTTCTTTTAAATTGATCTGTGTCAGCGTGTTAATCAATGTTTAATTTTATACCTTAAGATTGAGAAATCTTTTCTATGACTTTGTCTAGCATAATATAAAGAGTTGCATATAATCCTAGAGATCTGATGACAAAAATCTTCCAAATTAGAGTCAAATCTAATAAGAGAATTCTTTAAGTGATTAATCTGATTCTAGGGATTTTAATTAATTAATCTAAAATTAGTTCTTATTATCTTGAGAAAGAGATAATTAAGGAATCCCTACGATCAAATGAACTAAATGCTAATTTCGTTTATGATATTTGAATTGCTGGAGAAGTTCTATAGGGTTTCAATATCCAGGTAGTGTTTTAACTACTGAGTGTTCCTTGGTTTATTCATTGTTTTGTTCAATACTTTGTGTTGATTTGATTAATTAATTGTTTGGCTAGTTTTAATTTGAATGTATCACTATAGATTATCAGTTAGATAACAGAAAAAGAGTTAAACACTCGATGTTCTCGTGACCATAATACAAAAGAATAGGTGCACTTGCCTTTAGATCAAGAGGATAAGATCGATTAGTTCAAGTTTTTAGTGCATTTACTTCAAGAGGATATTAGGAAAGTTTGAATTTTATAAATCCCTCTCTTTTGTTTTTTTTACCAATTATTAACATCTTTTTATTGCACTCCATTGCCATTTCAGGAGCTTGATTAGTGGACAGCTCAAAGCAGTCCATTTGAGTTAGTTAAATGAGATCTTGGAATTGAATAAATAGCTCTTGAAAATCTTTGAGTAAGACTTAGACAGAGAGAATAAGAGTTGGCGCGACAGTTTGGAAAGAGAGCTACTAGTTATTGACGTTGAATTCCATAGATTCATGTATAACTATGAAAAACTATCCTTTATAGGAATCGAGTTTAGCATTGTCAGACCAAATGTTGTAGCTTAAAACTTTGAGATCAAACCAAATATCATTGAGATGGTGTATGTGCAATTTGATATGTTACAAAATGAAGATCTTAATGCTCATTTAGACAATTTTCTGGAGATATATATGACTTCGTGATTGATAGGACTACTGATCAATGGCGGAGGGAGGTACTCCGGCCGACCCCACCCAAGTTCTGGAGTACCCCTCCTCCCCCACTTTCGCCCTTGGGGTTTGAATTTCGCCTCTCACCCCGTTATAGTACCGACTCCACCTCTTTCGATTCCTGATTTCGTTACTGGTACTGATGATGGAATGAAATTTGTATGATACAACTAAAAGCTTTATTTTTCTCATATTTTTATCTATTCTAAAAATATAATTTCTATTTTTAGTATTTTTATGTGAAAATAAATATTGAATTGATTTCTTGTTACTTCAAACCTTCACAAACTTAAACTATCTTAATTTTATGAATATTATACAAATATAGTATACTATTAAAAACACCCTATTAATTTATCTAATTTTTATTTTTTTCATTTATTAAATTATTTACAAATTACCTGCACAATTTATTTTCAATTTACCAAAACAATTCCTCTTTTTGTTTGAATCGACTTGAGTTGAATTTGAATATTTGATTACGCCGTATATTTGATAAGGTGACATTGAATATTAAATTAAAAATTCAGAGCACTATTTTCTATTTGTTTTAATTTTATTATTATTTTTATTTAATAGAGCTCCAATGTGTGGGCACCATAGACACGGTCTCATTGTAACAAAGTACCCAAAGTATATTCATAAAATAACATTGGAGCTCTATTAAATTTATCCAAAAACCTTGTTAAAAGAAAAAAAATTATCGATAAGTGAGCATATCTATTTCAAAATTTTGCATATTTTATGATTTGCATATATAAAAATTTTGGAAAGATGATTTTTCCTATTTTTTATTGATAAATTTAATAAATTTTAGTAAATTTGATAATAAAAAACAGTACCTCTTTTTGAAATTGATTTATAATATGTAAAATATACATATACCTAATATAAACTCTCCCTTATTTTTTTAATCTACCAATTATAAATATAACCATTAAGCCGATTGAAATACAAATACAAAACATAGTTAGACATCACTTTGACTTATCCGCCACATCATCAAGGTGGGGCCTACAGCCCAAATATGGCCTTTCTAAAGCAAGTGGAATCATCATCATCAGTCAACAACATCACAACAATGCTAAAATAAATTTGAAAATTTCATTTAAAAAATATGATTAAAAATAAATTTGATTATTTCCTTTAAAGATGTGACTAAAATGGATAAGCACAAACCAAGTGCTGCAATTGACCCCAAAAAAGCTGTACACGTGGAAGTTTGGGATTTCTCCATGTGTCAGAAGCTTGTTAATCTCGTATGTACTTGATAAAACGACAAAGCAAACAACAAAATGACATCCCGAAGCCGACACTTTGCACATCTCCCTTTGCAATGAAGATAATGTTTAAAATCTAGGAGTTTGCCTCAGTGCTGCGGGAGTCTATCATAGATACTGGTTGTGCACTGCGTTGCTTAGGTCATCTCCGACCTTTATTTACAGAAAAAAAAAATTATTTTTAGAGTTAAATTAACTCTAACCTACCTTTATTCTAATTTTTACTTTTAGAGTTTATTATAATATATTTTTAAATTTAAAGATGTATTAAAATAATTTTATTTTTGACTATCTTTTTTAGGAGTTTAAAAGTGAGCAATAGGCCTACCACTAAAAAATATTATTTCCTCTGAAAATTTAAGCATCCTCCTGAAATTTGTATTGTAGTGGCCATGTATGAACCAAATAGGCCTTTCTTGAAGGATATTGCTAATCAATCTGTCACTGAACCACTCATGTTAGCCAACCCATTTTGAACCAAAGCAAGCTAACTTTAATTTGAAGGTTCAAACCAGAAGCCAAGTATTTAAACCAAACTAAAACCAAAACCCAAGAACAAATCTCTAAGTCAACCTCCACTCCTTTAAGTCAAAACCAACTCTTCGAGCCAAATCAAAACCCAGCTAAGTTAAACCAATCGACCGTTTAACTAGAACCAAGTCTTTTAACCTGAATTAAAGAAACAAACCAACCCTTTTAAACCAAACAAACCACGTCCTCTTCTTTATGGAAATCAAAACAACAGCCTCAAATCCTTCGTTTCTCCTTCGCCGTTGCCAACAACGCACCAGGCCGCACCACGTCCTCTTCTTTGTGGAAACCAAACAAACCGCCGCTCGTCACACCATCAGTCTCCAAGAAGAACGCCGTGTGTTTCCTGTCTTCTGGGAAAAGTCGCAGCCGCCACCAAGCCCAGCATCTTCGTCTGCTCCGTTGCGTCTTTACTGTGGAATCTGTCGTTCCCGTCTCGAGCGGGTGAGGCGCCATCCGTCTGTCGTTCGTAGAAGGGATCCGCGGCGCCGCTCGTCTCGTCCGCCAAGGGTAAACGCCGCGCTGCCAAGAAGAGAGCTTGCCTCTGCCGCCGTCGCTGTCCGTCGGAAGGTCCCGTGTCCGCCAGAGGAAATCACGCCGTCCCGCCGTCGGTCACTTGCAGGTGATTATCTCGTGACGGATTTGCCCTGCTTTCGTTCCTTTTTTTACGTTGTGAAGCCATTTTAAAGGATGGGTATAGAACACACCTCGGCGGCCATTTTTTGCAACTCAGAAGAAATTTTGTGACTGGATGCACGAAACAAAATTCTTGGTATTGTTTTTGACTTTTGTTTTACTTTTCAGGTCTCTTTGTAGCTTCAAGAAACATTTGGCATTTACGGGGAGCGCACTAAAGAATCAGTTGACTGATTTTCCTTTTAGAATTAATCAGTTGTGCCTTGACTCCTTTTGCAACCGTGGCCTCTGGTCTTGATACTGATTGAATATGCACTTGTTTGATCATGACTTTTGTTGCTTTTCTTGAAAACAGGGAGTTAGGCTCAATTATATTCGAAATGCTGCCGGAATTTGTATAGAAATACGGCTGTCAATTTTAGTTTCTAACTCCTTTCCTTTTTCCGTGCAAATTTTGCAGATCAAGACCAAAATCATGACATCACCTTTCCTTCTTAGTCTCATAGTAACTACAACAACGAAATAATCTCCCTAGTTAATTCGGCATCCATAAATCTATAGAAGAACTGGGTAATAAGTTCTCTATATTGCCTGAATTGTAAATTTTGCATTGTTGTCTGTTGTTATTTGCATTTGTAAAATGGACAGAAGCCAACTTCACTGTAACTTGCTTTGTTGCTTTGCAGATGTATAGTTCAGGAACCATGAAAAATATGCAATTCCATTGGCCGGTGCTCATGACTCCTTACAGAGAATGTCTCTCAATATTGAAGGACTCTAAAAAGGAAGAGAAGGCATCCTTTACAGAAACATGAGTCAATAAAGGGTCCTTCAATTTACTGTAGGAGAAATTTGATTCTTTAGTCTTTTAGGCCTTTGTCCACTGTACACAAACTGATATTGGAGTGGAGGATGTTACTGTATAAGAATGTATTCTCTTAAAAGAAATAAGAAATGGCTCGAGGTCTACTTCCAATTATTTCTCTCGTCTCCTTTTTTCTCTGGTTTGTGAAATGGCCAAGAAGCAACTTTGCAGGTTGACGGTTCTTTGAATTGAAATTTCCCTCTCTTTGCGGCTGAAAGGGCTTGCAATTTTGCATATATTGAACATAAAATGTTCATTGGAAGACTCTCCTGGACCATTTTCCCTTTCTTTTTCTTTCTTTCTTTTATGCAGTAACGTGGACCATTTTACTCTTCCAATTTATTTCTTTTGCTTTCCCACCTTTCCATCTCTCTATTTTCTCTTTTCTTTTATCACTAAGTTTACCACTACCATCATCCTTTCTCCGGGCCATCACTACCAAAACACCACAACCTGCAATCATTTTTTAAAAACCAACACCATTCATAAATGCCACCGCTCCTCTCGATTTCGACAACCTTCGCCTTTAATTTTCTTCCTTTTTCTTTACCATAGTCCTATTTTCTATAAGAGTCCTATGGTTTGCTATATTAATTTTATTCTTTTTTTTTCATGAACAAATGGTAGTTGTAGCCACTATCACCCATCTTTAACAAACTTATTACCCATCAATCTCCCGCATCACAGGAGAGCTCAATGACTTTATCAAAAGCCTGATGTGCTTTGTGGGTCTGTCCCTCGATTGGTTGGACTGTCCCCTGCATTTTTTTTGCTTTCTTTGGGGCTGTCCTCAAACTATTTTGCTACCGATGGGTTTTTCTTGATTGTCCTGGGGACACATTCCTCTACTTCTTATAGAACAAAAAGTAGCATAAAAGTAGTGATACAAGAGTAATTAATTGGAATATTCCTATATGAAAAGTATTGAAATTTTTAGCGAAACATTTTATCTTAACCTCAATATCACTTACAAACTTGATGTCCCCACCCACTTCTTCCTTAATCTTAGAGTTGGGCCTCTCCATCTTTGCACTTCTAAGTATGACCCATTCGAACTGGATTTCTTTATTGGCTATCTTTTTTGCCAACCTTTTCCTTGCTCCCTTCTTTTTCAGGAACGAGTTACCTGCAATTTGTTAGGTTCTTTATGAATTTGGGTAAGAATAAACCTGGATTGATTTCTTAGAAATTTTGATGCTTCCATTTAAGATCAAGTCCCTTTGAGTTCTTTTCCTTGTGGGCTTGTTTAGTTTCAATTTTTTTTTCTTATCCACACCTTTTTAACACGTTGTTGAACAAGATGGGTGTAGTCCCCTATGCCATAGGAGTTTTCTTCCTCACCATACATGGCCCTCGAGCAGGAAATGCATTTTTCAGGCTCCTTAGTTCTTGGTTGGGTGTTCTCTGTTTCGTTTAAAAGCTAGAAATGCATTTGAGTATTGGGGACACTTAAGTAATAGCAGAGGACACTTGGAAAAATAAAAGCTAATGATGCTAGCAATACTGAAAACTAAGAACTGAGAATAATAACAGAATTCAAGGATTCATATTGTTGTATAAGAGTTGGTTTGATTTATTGGTTGATGGTCCCTTGTTGTTCTTCCCTTGCCCTTTTATACTGTAGGATCGTTCTTGGTAGCCAAGAAATCCCATTTGAATTCTATCAAAATCTTCTGTAAATTATCCCTTAGCAATATTCTGACATTTATTTTATTTTACTCCAATGGTGATCTAATTGAATCTACTGCCTTTCTTGGTCTACTCCTCAAGGAAAGCTTTCAAAACATTTCCTTTAATGTTTCCAGATTTGCAGTGATTTCAACCGGTCCCCAAGGCATATATTGCAAATTTGCCACCGTCTTTAGGATATTTTCTTGTGTGATTTGGTTTGCTCCTCAGACACTATTTACAATTTTTCCACCCCCGGGATCATTTCCTTATTTGCATGTTTTGACTTTCCTTATGTTGCTAACTTTGTCCCCAAGCTACGATCCTCATTACTGTCATTTTCCAATGATTTTGATATTCTGGAGCTTCCTTCCATTTGTGCAAAACATTCTAGGAGTGATTCTTTCCCCGGGGACAATTTTCATTCATGTCCTATTGACCTATTTCCTTTCTCTAAAGAATTGCAAAAATTCTACCGTAAACAATATATATATATATTTGTCTTTTGCTCCTCCTGGTTTTATGTGTGTGCGGTCACACTGCACTTTTATTTAGAATATATCAAAACAATGTCGTTTAACCTAATGCATCATAGTTTTATATTGCCAATCTTTTTTTATTAAATAATGTCATACTTAATCCCAATTTTTTTGGATTAATTACAATGTTAACGACCATGAGAACCTTTTCTTACAATCATACAACAATTTACAAGCTTTCTTAATTTTCAACTCACAATTTACAATTCGTACTACGATTCTTAGTATATATATAAACTAAATTTCTATTAAGTCCTCAATTTTTTTTTCTTTTCATTCAGTCAATTTATTTTCTCTCTCCTCTCTCCATCTATTCACTCTTCTCTCTCTCTCTCTCCCCCCTCTCTCTGTAATATCCCGTTGGATTTTGATACAGCTCTTTATAGCTTTCGGTTCCGCCCCGAGTCGATCACGATCGATTGGAGTGTTGAGTGGGTGATGTATGGTGTTGGGAATGTGTTACTCGAGTAAGCTTTATGTGTTACTCGAGTGATATGAGGCATGTGTTACTCGAGTGAGCCACTTGCTTACTCGAGTAAGCCTTGTTTCGGGATGAATATGATGAACACCTAGAAATGCATTACTCGAGTAAGGGGTGTGTCACTCGAGTGAGATGGTCTATCACTCAAGTGAGATGTCCACCCAATGCGTGAAACAATGTCGTTTGGGCAGGGGTCTATATATACCATGTTGGAGAATTTTTCCGGGGATTCCTTGGTTAAGTTTGTAAAGTAAAAGCGAGTTGGAGTGAAGAGAGAAAAACAACACCAAGATTTTTATAGTGGTTCGACCAACCATGCCTACGTCCATTATCTAAGTCTCACTTAGGCTTTTCACTAATAACGGAGATTGATTACCGCTCAATCCAACAAAGCCTTAAACCAAGGTTGATTGCGGCTCAAACATCTAAAGCCAACAAGGTTGATTACGGCTCATACCTCCAAAGCCAACAAGGTTGATTACGGCTCATACCTCCAAAGCCAAACAAGGTTGATTACGATTCATACCTCCAAAGCCAACAATGTTGATTACGACTCAAACCTCTAAAACCTACCCAAGGTTGATTTCGGCTCAAACCTCTAAAACCTTTACAGTGTTGTTTTCCATAGGTTCACAACCAACATTCCCCACACTCTCTAAGTGTTTAGAAAATTTTTACAAAAACATGAAAGCTCTATGCTAGGATTACATGTGTTTGATTGATACTCTTGATCTTCTCTCTAGCTTGAATTTGGTGTTTTGAGGGTGATGAAATGATGAAAAAGTTTTGGACTTGAAAGCATATGATCGTCCACGTTTTTTTGCCCTTCCTTGATGTATTTATAGCTTCTCCAAGCCATTTGACCGTTGGTGTTGAGAAACTAGCCGTTGGAGACTATTTCTGCCCGTTGCAGCTGTCTGTGTCATTCTCACGTACGTCACACTTTCCTTACGTACGTTATCTGGGTATTTTTGCAGCTTATGTACGTTGTCTTTTCATCTAACGTACGTTGATCATCTTTGAACAAGCTTTGCATACGTTAACATATATATGATGTACGTCAATTTAAACACACGTACGTGAATATTTCCTTACGTATGTGAAACGTGCTTCAGAGGGTTCCAATAGCTTTTGCTTTTCTTCAGACCCTATCTCACGTACGTGACATACTTCTAATGTACGTGAAGCACTTGCAGTGGCTTGTTTCGCAACTCTGAGCTCTCCAACGTGTTCCACTCTATCTCAAATATTTTGCACATCAAAACACAAAAGGAACTCAATGTTGATCACCCTTGATCCAACAATCTCCCCTTTTTTGATGATGTAAAAACTTTGAAGAATTTAAGCGCTACATCAAGGCAACATAAATTTGATCAAGGATTTTATCCTTGTCAAAAGGTTAGGTTCATGCAAACATGTGTAATCATATTGAAAATTTTAAAATTTTCACTCTTCCTACCAAAAACAATTTATGCAAAATTTTCAAAATTTTGTTTTGGTTTAATCTCCCCCTTTTGAAAATAATTTGTGCATGATTCAAAATATTTTGAAACCATCATTTCTCCCCATATTGTAATTTTTTTTAAAAACTTCTTTTCTCCCCCTTTTTAAATCAAAAAAATATCAATTTAAAAGAAATGATAAGAGTTGAGAAAATTGGGGAGATAGTACCAAATTTGGCATCTCCAAAGATGTGGGATCTTTGCTCCAAGGTTGTTAAGCCTTCTAGAACGGAGACCCGCTCTGATACCACTTGTTGGAGAATTTTCTCGTGGATTCCTTGGTTAAGTTTGCAGAGCGAAAGCGAGTTGGAGTAAAGAGAGAAAAACAACACCAATATTTTTATAGTGGTTCAGCCAACCATGCCTACGTCCACAACCTAAGTCTCACTTAGGTTTTTCACTAATAACGGAGATTGATTACGGCTCAATCCAACAAAGCCTTACACCAAGGTTGATTCCGGCTCAAACCTCTAAAGCCAACAAGGTTGATTACGGCTCAAACCTCCACAGCCAACAAGGTTGATTACGGCTCATACCTCCAAATCCAAACAAGGTTGATTACAGCTCATACCTCAAAAGCCAACAAGTTTGATTACGGCTCAAACCTCTAAAGCCTATCCAAGGTTGATTTCGGCTCAAACCTTTAAAACATTTACAGTGTTGTTTTCCATAAGTTCACAACCAACCTTCACTCTCTAAGTGTTTAGAAAATGTTTACAAAAACATGAAAGCTCTATGCTAGGAGTACATGTGTTTGGTTGATACTCTTGATCTTCTCTCTAGCTTGAATTTGGTGTTTTGGGGGTGATGGAATGATGAAAACATTTTGGACTTAAAAGCATATGATCATCCATGTTTTTCTGCCCTTCCTTGATGTATTTATAGCTTCTCCAAGCCATTTGACCATTGGTGTTGAGAAACTAGCCGTTGGAGACTGTTT
>CAODLS010196490.1:0-27639 GCA_948243855.1 Flueggea neowawraea | reverse complement strand
TCTTCATTCATTGCCATTCCCATGACAATGATTGACTAGGGATATTTAGAATAGTGTTCTTTTACAGATTAAGGTTTTACTATCCAAATCATATTTGATAACTTAATCAGAACCACTATTCACGGATAATTCATCCAATTACATATGCACAGAAATAAGAAACAGGATGAAAAATGCCTCATACTATATATATCAAATATAAAGGGGTAAACAATGTGCTTGAGGCTAGGGCTTATACTAACAGAAATTAGACAACGTGACTTGTATCCTTAGAAATGTATGTTTCTAGTTTTTAAATAAATTTACAAAGATCAATTTGGTGATGAAATGAATGAAATATGGTCAAAATATTAGGAGGTGTTTAACCTATCCTGTAATTGGAACAAGGCAACGGTTTGTATGAATTTGAAGATTCACCCTAAATTATATCAATTGAATTATAATTCATACTTTATATGTACCAAAAGATTAAGATGTCCTCTTTTAGAGAACACTTATATCAAGTTAATTGGAATTCAGTAACACCAGATGTGTTGAATAGAACATAGGCTATTCAGTTGAAACAAGACTGAGAAAAGTACTATATGGATCTTGTAATATCCCGTCGGATTCTAATACAACCCTCTATAGCTTTCGGTTCCGCCCCAAGTCGAGCTCGATCGATTGGATTGTCGAGTGGGTGACTTATGATGTTGAGCTATGTTACTCGAGTAAACAAATGTGTGTTACATGAGTGATATGGACCTTAGGTTACTCGAGTAAGCGGTTATGTCTTACTCGCTTAGGATAGGGCATATATTACTTGAGTGAACCATTTGGTTACTCAAGTAAACCTTGTTTTGGGATGAACATGATGAACACATGGGAACGTGTTACTCGAGTAACCATTTGTGTTACTCGAGTGAGTGGTGTGTCACTCAAGTGAGATGGCCTGTCACTCGAGTGAGATGTGCACCCAGTTCGTGAAACGTTGTCGTTTCAGGCAGGGGTCTATGTATACCCATACCCGATTTCTTTGGTCTCACTCCGTCTCCCTTCAATCAAAACACTCCTATTCTGTCTAGAAGCCATTTTGGTTGGATCTCTTTCCTTTCTAGATGTCTTTTGAGGTAAGAATTCGTCTCTCTACCTCTCATTCTTTCATTTTCCATCATTTTGCATGAATGTGCATTTTAGGGTTTGAATGAATGCTCCTAGGTTCGGATGTAGGTTGTTTATGTTAGAATGGGTGTTAAGGGTTGTCATTTCAGGACTTTAAGCGTTCATTAACACATAATGTAGGCTTGGATTCACATAAATTGAACATGTTTGTGAATGGGTTTCAAACTCATTCGTTTTGGGCTGATTTAGTGTGCTTTTGAGTTGTGTTGATGATTTTGACTCTAGAATTGAGTTCAGGGGCTTGAGTCGAGTCAATGTGGGTGTTAGGTATCAATTTCTATCGGTAAAATTGAGGTTTAGTGGAGTTAGATATGTTCTGGGCAGGGTCTTACTCGAGTAAGTGATGAACACGGGTTACTCGAGTAAGTGAATATGGCTTACTTGAGTAAGCCATTGTTGGTGTCACTCGAGTAAGTCATTCTGGTTACTCGAGTGAGGCTTTGTTCTGAGGGACCAAATGTGTAATTTTGCACATCTATGTACCTCTTTGTGCTGGGGTCTATTTTGGGAATTCTAACTACCTCGAGGACTAGTCAGCAGTTCTATAGTACTTTGAGGGCTATTTTGAACTTAGTCGAGTCTCGAGGACTTGATCATAATTTTACATTGGTCGGGGACCAAACTGTAATTTTATGTGGGCTTTGAATTTTGGATTACGAATGATGGTTTATCATTCGGATTAGAGTTTTAGCATCTCTGAATGTCTGCATCTGCATATCATTCATCTGGTACCGCCACAGTATCAACATCATTTTTCTGATATTCATTATATATGTATCTATTCTAGCTTTTTGTTCCTGCCAGCACGACCAGCCACCTACCAGTGGTATCTGATTGGATCCTTTGCTTCGGATTTTAGGTGAGTGAAATGGTAGCATAGGCTGTGTCTTCCTACTTATATCGTTTTTGATGTGTTAGGATAAGACATAAAATCTGACTAATAATTATTTGGCTAATTATTAATTGGACTTATGTGGTTTGTAATAACCAATGTTTTCACTCTGTTCATACATATATTGGTATATATGTGTTTTTTGAAAATATGAGATATGCTCTGCATGACTGTCTGTTATATTATGGTAAATATGTACTCTGATCTAGAAGACCTAGCTACGGGGTAAGTAACCTTTCATATATCAATGCTCTGTTAAGGCCTTCGTTGCCCGGGTAAATGGGTGACCATGTATCCGGCTAGATGCATGCTCTGTTATGCTCTGGTGGCGTAGTCCACAATACTATTATGTACCCTCCGTATATATATATGCTCTGCTCTGGTGCCATAGTCCACAATACTATTATGTACCTTATGTATATATATATACTCTAATACTGTCTGAATGCATGTTGTTTGCTCTGTATGCAAACACTTTTGGTAAAACATTTTCTGAAAGCTATTACATACGTAGTGTGTATATATATTATTTTTGTATATACGTGTGCGGTATATTTTGAAACGGTTTTCAAACATGTCTTTTTGAAGCACGTATGAGGCAATCTGGAATGCTATTTCCTCACTGAGCCCTGACCCCATTTTATTTCTGTCTATCTTCTTTGTATGTCTGGCAGATATACATTTTGACACTCAGCATCTGTTCAGCACCCCGTCACCAGTGAGGCATTCTTTGCTATTCAGTGAGTGCCCTCGTTCGGGCCCTACCTTTGTATTTGTAGTTAGAGTTCCATACCCGATTTCTGTGAGATACTGGGCTATATTTTTGTATTTTGAATTTTGAATATATTATGACGGTTTCATATTTATTTCGATAGTATTATATTCATACTATTTTTCGTATATCGTATTTTATGGAATAAATGTTTTGATAAATGAATGTTTGGATAAAATATTTTGTATCTTTGAGGCTTGTGTGAGATGAGTTGGGCTTCCACAGACAGTTCACCTTGTACGTCGGTCACCGGCCTGACTCAGGTCGTGACAGATCTATTTTGGTATTTTTGCAACAATAGGGACCAAAAGCGTGATTTTTAGGATTTTGAATAATTAGAGGACTAGACTTAATTTTTTGCATATTTTGGGGTTTAGTTTGTAAATTCTAAAAAGTTGAAGGACTAATCTGTAATTTTCTGAGGTCTGGGACTAAAATGTAAATTTTCAAACGTTGAGGGATTATTCTTTAATTTTATGTAGAGTTTGACTTCTGAGTCGAAAGTGTTAGATTTTTTTATCGAAGTAGAATTTCTAACATTGTCAATAGTTTGAGTATGCATCTGCATTCATACATATTTTGTATTGTCATACTTACCATATCTGAGTCTATTGTGATTCGTCTCTATTTAAGCTTTGTTCACCTTCTGAAGTGATCAGTCATTCACTGGTAGACCCTAACTTGAATTATTTAGCTCGGCATCCAGGCGAATGTGATGGCAGTTTCAGACACATAGGTTGTGTCTTCTAAATTTTATATGTTTTTGTTGTGCTTCGACTTCTATATGTAATCCAGACTAATTAACGGTCTGGAAATAATAAAATTTGAATTATGTGATAACATCTGCTGTGGAAACCGAATTTGGAAATTTAATTATATTTTTTAAATAAATATTTTGTTTTGATATTATTATGAAGTTCATAATAAATATTTTTTTTTGGATTTAATATATTGTCTGTAATGAATATTCCGTTTTTGAAATTAGACATATTTTTCTGTAATAAGTTTTTTTTCTAAATATCAGTATATATTTCTAATATAAATATTCTGTTTAGTATTTAGAAATGTTTTCTATTAAGTATTTTGTTTTGGAAAATATATATATTTTCTATATGTATAAATGGCTGTTTGCATGCCTGATTGTAGCAATATCATGGTTTGGAACACCTACGCTATAGGGATAAATATAGTCTTTGGTGTACCATTCTGAAGGCAATTATCAGGATTGGTGGTGACCGTGTGTCTAGCTAATATATATATATACACACATCTAAAGCATGATTGCATGCTATTTACCTTGGATGTGAATGTTTTGACAAATGTATTATGAAAATTGTTATATATTTGAATTTCTATTTATTTGACTCCTTTCATTTGATTATGTTTTTTTCAAGTTTTTAAATGTTTTATTCTTAGTAAATATTTTGAAAATAAAATATTTTATCTGATTTATATATTTAATATGTATGATTGTCTGCTGTCTGTTTTGTTTTGCAAAGAATTCAAAAGGAATTTTGAATTATTTTTTGCTGAAATATAGGTGTATACTAATAGTATACAATGTATACATGTGTGATAGTTTTTCTAAAAATATTTTTAAAACAGTCTCTGTGATACACGTAAGAGGCGATCTGAAGTGTTATCCCTCATTGTGTTCTGACCCCTTTGTTTTTCTTGTTTCGTTTTGTTTTTAAAAATTATTTCTTAGGTTATGTTGATAGCAGTTATCTGATACTCTGAGCCAAGTGAGACGTTCTTGTTAGCAGTGAGTGCCCTATTGTTCGGGTCTTTTATTAACTGTTTTGTTAGAAGTTTTACACCGGGTTATCTGTGGGTTATGGTTCTATATTTGTTATTTTTTAATCTTTAAACAATTTAACTTATAAATATTTATTTTGTATTTTGATATTATAATAATATTTTATTTTGTTCTTATTTTAAACTTTTAGATGTTAAACTGTTTGAATTTGATTAATAAGTTGTTTAATAATAAATATTTTTGTGTATAAGTTATGTACTTTGAAGCTCGTGCAAGATGAGTCGGGCTTGTTTAGATGGTTCGCATCGTACGTCGGCTATGACCCGATTTTGGGGCGTGTCACGCGTTTCATCCTTCCATTCTGAGCAAACATGTATGACAACTTTCCTCCACGAACGACAACAATACAAAATGACACATAGTTGGGCTCGACACATGAAACACGTGTTTCAAAGGGTGACGTGCGTGTCGGACGCTGAAACTTCACAAATCGACTTCTTTCGTATTAAAGACATGAGTTGAACTATTTCATCACAACTTGTGACTTATGGGATAATTTTAGTGACTCTAATCTTGATTTTTACACATTTCTTATTTCATAAACACTTTGTACATTATCAAAAATATTTCAAAATATTAAGGGTTCAACATTAGATAGTAGAGCTGGGGATGCTCTAACTGCCTCCTCATCGATTTGCTTAAAAAATATATTTTATTCTATTTTGTACATTAATCTATTTTGAAATTTGTAAAATATTAATTATTATTATATTATCAAAATAATAAAAAGTGGAAGAATATAATATTAACTCTTCACAAATATAGAGTTACTATTAAATGTCTTCAATTTTTTTGAATTAATATAAAAAATATTAATTAATAAAAAAAATAAAGTTCAAATTTTAATATAAATAATAAAAAAGAATTAAATTAAATGTAGTATTATAGATCACTAATACAAGGATACTGTTGCTCTTACTCTACGTATTACCATCCCCTCCGAAAGAAATTGAAAATACAGACAAGCCGACAACAATGACCTACAAAATTACTAGTTATGAAAAGAGAGACGATTCAACCGGAAAATACTTGTTATGGAAATTAAAATCGACGGGAGAAAGAAAGAAACATGATTCAACTCTTCACTTGGTGAGAAAGCCCAAGACGCACTGATTAATGATTACGAACACACAGAATAAAGAGACCACCAACCATGTCTGAAATTCCAATATTTTGTGGAAGTAGTAGCTCTATTCCATTAATGGGCGACATTGTGGAGGGATCAGTTGGCTGCAAAGGTCAACCAGTTCACAGATCGAGCTCAGGAGGATGGAGATCAGCATTTTTCATCATAGGTACATTTCGTATGCTGGATTTAAGAATTTGTATTGATAACTCATTTTATTTCCTCCCGCCGAAAATTGAATTTTCCTGCCCAAAAACGTGGTCAATTCATGGCATACTTGTGTTTGTTGCAGCTGTGGAAGTGGCAGAGAGGTTTGCGTATTATGGGATTTCTTCGAACCTGATAACCTACTTGACAGGGCAACTTGGTCAGTCCACTGCAACTGCAGCTGAGAATGTGAATACGTGGTTCGGCACGGCTACGCTATTGCCGCTCCTCGGAGCATTCGTTGCTGATTCTTTTCTTGGACGCTACTGCACTATAATTGTTGCATCTCTTATCTATATTGTGGTTAGTTAATTCTTTTTTTCTCTTTGTCTAAATCTTTTTCTCCATTACAAGTTTAAATTGTTCAGTTTTGAAACGAAGAGGAGAGATGTAAGTAAGTCCAAGTGTTACTTTACCTGTTTAGTTTTGGCAGATGAATAGTAGTAGTAATTGTTGATTAATAAATTTAGTAGATTGCATTGTGAAAAAGTAGAGAAACGGACATGTTATTTGAGAATCACAATATACATGAATGTAATATATGAAGTATGACAACATGGTCTGTTGTCAAAAAAGAAAAAGAAAAATTAGACTGCAAAATATCTGCTGTTTTCAATTTTGCAACGTAAATCCTTGCTGCCTTAGCTGCTCATAATTGAGCACCATAATTTGTTGGTAGTTAATTGAGTTTGGTGGTGTCGCTGTTGGAAAGAACTTCGTAATGTTAATCGTTTGAGACAGAGGAGGGGTCAAACTCCAAGTTTTCTTTTTCTGGGGATGGAATAAGGTTTTTAGGATGTTATTGCAAATCATTTTTTTCCCCCTACTGATCTTGTACTTTGGATTTGAATGGCTCCAGGGACTGGGATTGTTGACAATCTCAACGTTTCTAACTGATGTCTCCCATTGCCAAAGAAGTACAAATGGTGTACCATGTTCGACTCCTCGGATCAAAGTAATCTTGTTCTTTTTTGCTCTTTATCTAGTAGCACTGGGGCAAGGAGGGCACAAGCCTTGTGTGCAGGCATTTGGAGCTGATCAATTTGATGAACTCAATACCAAAGAAAACAAAGCAAAAAGTTCATTTTTCAACTGGTGGTATTTTGGCTTATCAGCAAGCGCTCTTTTAGCAATCATTGTTGTAGTATACATCCAAGATAACCTTAACTGGGCACTTGGATTTGGAATCCCATGTGTTATAATGATAGTTGCGTTGGTAATATTCTTGCTTGGTGGAAGAACCTATAGGTATAGTATAAAAAAGAATGAGCAAAATCCTTTTACCAGAATTGGCCGTGTAATTGTCAGAGCAATTCGGAATTGGAGAATAACTCCGGCAGCAAGTGCTAGCGGGGAACAGGATCATCTTTTTGATCCACTTTCAAATAAATCCAGGTAAGTCATGGATCTTGTTTTAGATGAAATAGAAAAGAGTTATATGAAGAAAATAGAGCATTCTATCTTTTTTCTTTCTTTTATATATCATTGTCTTACCTGCAAAACTTTTACTTACCATGCATGCAGCTGCTAACAAGGTTTAATTTTTAATTTCTCTGAAGGGTCATATGAATGAATTGTTTATTTCTTACATCATACATTTTCTGTTCGTTTTGAGAAAAATAAGCATTCTTTGATCTTCTTTTTCTTAAAAAAAAAAAGGACTTTTCATCAACATGAATCTGTGCTTGCACAAAGCCTCACGTTTTTGAAGTATGTTTTCTTAAATGAAGCTGATTAAATTTTCAAAGTTTGAAGTGCTAATGAGTCAAATTTCATGTCTTAAGACAATTAATGACTTACTGTTGTAGATAAATACACTTGCTTACTAGAAAATTATCATGAAGGTTTCTCTGTAAAGCGGTTCTTGCACCTGATGGCTCGATGGAAAATCAAAAGGTGTGCAGCTTCAAAGATGTTGAAGACACAAAAGCTCTGCTAAGTCTTCTTCCTATATGGGCAACTTGTTTGACGTATGGTATTGTTTTTGCTCAAACCACAACGTTTTTCACAAAGCAAGGCGCTACAATGGACAGGACAATTGTCTCAGGTTTCGAAATTCCAGCTGCTTCCCTGCAGGTGTTCATTGGCGTTGCTATCATCATTTTCATTCCATTGTACGACCGCATTTTTGTCCCTATAGCTAGATCTTTCAGCCATAGATCCTCTGGTATTACCATGCTTCAAAGAATCGGAATCGGAATGTGCATATCAGTTCTCTCTATGATAACAGCAGCATTAGTTGAAATGAGAAGGCTTGCAACTGCTAAAGAAAATGGAATTCTGGACCTCTCAAAAGGCACAATTCCAATGAGTATTTGGTGGGTGGTACCTCAATATCTCTTATGTGGTATTGCTGATGTGTTTACCATTGTTGGTCTTCAGGAGTTTTTCTATGATCAGATCCTGAAGGAATTGCGGAGCATGGGTCTTTCGCTCTACCTCAGTGTTTTAGGGATAGGAAGCTTTTTGAGTGGATTTATTGTTTCTGCCATCAACAAAGCTACTAGCAGAGATGGTGGAGGCAGTTGGTTTAGTAATGATGTTTACAGGGCGCATATTGATTATTTTTATTGGCTACTTGCTGGAATTGGTGCAGTGGGATTCTTGGCCTACCTTTATTTTGCTAGATCATATGTATATGTACATGGTAGGGAAGGAAAAAGTTAGAATTCTTCTACCATCATCGGTGTTGTGAGTTCTTGTATCCATGTTTATAGAAGAAGCAATCCTCTTCCAAATTCAAACCTCGCCGTGGCATTAGGCAGAGATGCCGTAGAAAGGTGCATAAGCATCAAATATCACAGTTGGATTGGTAAGCCAAACTTCAGGGAAGACTAGAAAAGGAAGAAGAGGAAATTACACAATTTTTCCCCCCTGAAGTTCTATACTTCTCAGATTAATGATCCCTACAATTTTATTTTCATAACTATCCTTTTCAGATTTTATTTACAAAATTGGCAGATTTCATCTCTGTTCTTCTCCATCGCTTTCTCCTTCTCCTGTCTATCTCCCGTTCATCTGTCTCTCTCCCTGTTAGTCCTCTGTCCCTCTATCCACACTTCTACTCCAGTATTGACCTCCAAGCATCTCAACTCCCTCACCGGCCCATTCCTCTCCATCGACGGCGAACGTTCTAGAAGGACGCGATCCCCACGATCGAACGATTTATTAATGACGACGCGATATCGTCACTGATGAAATTTTCTCGTTCTGTCGATATCGCTGGAACTAACACCATCGGCGGCGGAGATCAGAGAGATAGAGAGAGAGAGATTTAATGATATAGAAAAAGGAAGGAGGATGGTGACAACGTGGCGACGGTGAAGGATGGTGACGACGGCTAGAGTTTGAAAACCCCAGCTATCAAGATTTGATCTACTTAAAATTATTTATTTAGTTCCTTTGCTTTTGCAAAATTACTAAATCAACCCCTCAAACAGCAGATAATTGGTTATTTTGGTTCGTTCAATTTTAACACAAATTAATTACTAGAACAATTTTAATATTTTGAGAATTTTAACAAATTAACACAACTACTAAAATTCATTGAAAATATATAGATTAACACAAATTCAATTTCTTTAAAAAACTGCACCTATTGTGAACTTGAAAATTAACAAAATTCTTTTATTAAATGAACGTAAGTTAATTCAATGAATTAGTTCAAAAAAAAATTTTGGGCACCATTTGTACATTAATTGTACAACATTTGTACACCTTCAGAAAATAGATTGGAAAAACAAAGGGACTTGTGTATACGTTATGTACAGCATTTGTACACCCTAAATTATTTCTAAAACTAAATTAATATACTAAATCAGTTCAAACTTAATTTTGTACACTATTTATACACTCAGTGTACACCTGTGTACCCTTCTTTAAAAAAATTAATGAAAAAAAGTTTATAAACTAAATCAATTTAAAGCTCGTTTTATATACTATTTGTGCATTGTTTATACATCATATGTACACTTTATAGAATGAATTGATGAAAAATTATTAGTTGATAAAATTGACATTCATTATATTTTATTAAATGTTTTTTATTTGCACATTCAAACAAATTAAATTGTTTGTTTTTGTTTTTTAAGAAAAAAATGTACTTTTTGTGTTGTGAAACATTTGGAGACTGTAATACCCCTGCCGGTTCCGACTAGATTTCATGTAGGTTTCGTTCAAGTCCGATTTGATCTTTGGATGTTGGAGGGGATATTAGATGATTAATGATGTTTAATGATGCCATTTTTTTACGGTTTAAGTGTTGTGGAACCTCAAGAATGATCCGGCGCGTGCGCGCAAGCAAAAGAAGTCAAGGAAAGCTGCCAGGCAATGGCAAGACGTACATTATTCATTTGGAAATTTACATCATTTGGAATTTGTGCAAGACATATGTTGTAGTTAGTGCAATATACGTTATTCTTGTAAGACGTATGTTGATCATCATTTTTGTAAAACTGAGGCTTCTGATGCAATTTTGAGCATCACAACGTACGTTGTGTGTGTCCAAGATGTACAATGCATGTAAAATGACGTATGTTGCCTATGTAAATCAGTGAAACGGTGCGTTTGATCTGTGGCTCTTTAAAACACCCAAACCCGACCCCTTTCGGCCTCACTTGTCATTTTTTCAACCTAATCTGCTCCATATTCATTCGAAACTCTCTCCCATTGTATCTCTTTGATTTTATTAATATCTCTTGAGGTAAGATCGAGCTTTCAATCCATTTCTTTCTTCATTTTCATCTCAGACTTAGGTTTGACACCAAATTTGAATGTTTGGTTTGGATTTGATTAATTTTTTCCAAATGGGAGTTGAATATTGTTAGATTATGATTGTATGAGGTTAGGAATGAAAGGACTTAGCTTGGGTTTTGTTTATGCATGTTGTGTTTGAAGTTTGGAATGGCTTGGGTGACGATTTTGAGCTACAACTTCGGTTTCGAACAAATTTTTTATTTGATTTAAGTTAATTTCTATTAGTTTATGAGAGAACCTAGAATTTGTATGGGCTTGTGTTGGAATTGAAGATTGATGATGGTTGGTGATTGGTTAGGGTTTGGAAGACTTAAATTGCGACCTTGATGAGTAGATTTGGTGAAAATGATTGTAGATTTGTGTATTGGAGTATGATTGGAAGTGATTTGGGTGATTTGGAATGTCAGGTGTTGGTCCTTACGAATTTTTGGGCGTTTTGAAAATTTTTTTGTTGCAATGACTAATTGAAATATTTTGAATGTTTTGGGGTCTAAATTGTAAATATGAAATAATTAGAGGCTTTATTTGTAATTCTATAAATTTTAGGGAGTGATTTATAATTTGTTAAGACTTTGGGGCTAAAGTGTAATTTAGTAAAGTTTGGGGACCAATATGTAATATTTCAAAGTGTTCGATTTTCGAGAGGTAAGGTTAGATTTTCGATCATAATATAATAGGTTTTCAGATGTCTGTTGGGTTTTAGGTTTTTGTATTTGTATTTCACACATTTTCTGTATTGCCACAGTTATCATGTCTGATCACATTGGGATAAAATTCTGTTTTCAACTCTTTTTGACATCTGAGGTGACCGAACATTCACCGGTGGTTCGTGATTGGATTATTAGCTCGGTATCTAGGTGAGTGGGATGTCATCTCTAGACACATAGATTGTCTTCTGAAGTTATATATATTTTTGTTATGCTTCGACGTTGCATATAATCTAAACTAATTAAATTATTGAAAATCTTAAAAATCTGATATGTGTGATATTTTTGTGATAAGAAAACACGTTTGAAATCTATTATATATTCTGTAAATAAAAAAATCAGTTTTAGAAAAAAAAATATTATTTTTTCTGTAATAAATATTATGCTCAGTAGATTATAGTTTTTTAAAATAAATACTCTGTTTTGAAAATATATATGAATATATGTATATTCTGTAACTATTTGCCTGTTCTATATGCTTGTCGCTTTGATTATATTTATATATTTTTATATTTTTTTTTTTAATATAACACACCCAACTATGAAATAACGTATTATTTAATATATATATATTTTTTGATATGAAACGTCTATTTAGAAGGATGTTATCATCGTAGTGTGGTTATAAGCCACATATTGGGTAATAATTGTTGTTGGACAGTTGACTAAAAAGACGTCGTTTGTAGGTGAGACTGCCACTAGAAGATGGCATCCCAGTTGAAGGAATTTGATTATTAATAGAATCAAATAAAATGTCTTATAAAAAAAGAGCGATTATCATAATATTTATAAAAATAAATATGTGAGGTAAATTTTTTTTAGATATTTTTATCCTTTTTTCAAATTTAAATTACCAATTTCATACTAACTAACACATGTTTCTATTTATATGATTTATGTTATTTCTTAATTCAGATGATAATCCCAATTAGATTTCTATATTCTATTTATTTGAGCAATTGTTGGAGACTACTTATCACATGAAAATTTTATTCATGATTTTTCAAATAAAATATGAATATTATATATATATATATATTACATGAACATATGATTTTATTTTTAAATTAATTTATGATGATGAAGATAATAAATATCTATTAATTATTAATTATATACCTATCTATTAATTATAAGTGCTATGTATAGATATATACATATCTACCAATTCATATCTAACATTTGAACTAACAACTGATTTTATTTAAATCTTAGCTTGAAATTATATACATTAAATTCAAATGAGTAGATACTGAATCTGAAATCGAATGAGTAAATTTCATGATTTTGTAACCCACAACAACATAATAAATTAATAGATAGGTATATAATTAATAATTAGTAGATAGACATATATGATTTTTAAATAATAAATTATCCTGGTAATAAATTAATTTTAAAAATAAATTATATGTTCATCTAATTTTTAAATGAATGCAATTATCTTATTTGAAAAACCATGAATAGAATTTTCATGTTATACGTAGTCTCCAACAATATCTCAAAAAAATAGAATATAAAAATTTAATTGGGATTATCATCTAAATTAATAAATAACATTATTAATATAGATATTAACTTGTGTTGGTTATTATGAAAGTAGTAATTTAGAATTGAAAAGAAGAGTAAAGGTGTCTAAAAATGTTTTACCCCACGTCCTCACTTTTATAAGGATTATGATAATAATATTTCATACCTACTAACATATTTAAGAGACGAGTGATGTTCTTGACGTCATTTTTTAAAACTTAATAAAAATAAATTAAATATCTTGACTAGTATTATCTGATTTCAAATGACATCTCTACGTTCTTCTCTCCTAAGTTACAAGGATTCAAAAAACAATCAGTATCAAGATTATTTGATATTAATTCAAACGACAAATTATTTGTTGGCACATATATCTATTCTGCCACCAAAATAGGATTTTTATTTCAAATTGAGATTTTTTTCGTATGAACTCAAAATATTTTATATATATATAACAAAACTACAAAGCACCTCCACGTAACAATTTTGTTTCCTTTCCCTTCTTCTCTTTTTTAAGGATGCGATTCATTATTTTCATTAGGGCAAAATACATGGCGATCCCTAAAATTTAATGTAATTTTTGTAAGTTTAATATGACAATCTAAGAGGAGGGTGAAATAGATTTTAACTAAAAATTTAAAACCTTTTGAAGACTTTTTCAATATTTGAAAAACCAAAGTACTAGTTCAATCCAAAGCACAACCAACTCAAAATGAAAATAAAGAGATGAAGGGTTAGAGAAAACAAAGCCCGAATTTATAGTAGTTCGATCCTCCTTGACCTACGTCCACTCTTCAAGCCTTAGCTTGAGAGTTTAGAATCCACTAAACAAACTCTTCACTTAGAGGGCGGATGAAAGCCTTTAAACCACTTGTTTTTCAGGTTCACAAGCAACCTTTACACCTTGAATTTGCAGGCCTAAATAAGAAATTTTTCAAGGAGTCAAACAAAGAAACCTATACTACCCTTCAAGCTTAACACCATAGCTTGATTATAAGTGGATTTCCAAACTCAAAACTATCTCACACACTAACCCAAACACAAAATAACAAAACAAAGCTAAGTTGGTATGCAAAAGTTCAAGAACAAGTAGAGAGACAAGGTCAAGAATCAAAGTAGCAAAGCGTGGCCACTCTCTAAATATTGTTCATGCCTTCTTTAGGTCTGGAAACGTCTATTTGTAGCTATTCTATGAATAGTAGTTGTTGGAAACCTCATAATAGACAGCGTGAGTGAATGGAAAAATCTAAATTTTAAATGATGTCAGACCATTTACGTTCGTAGCCAATTCTACGTGCGCATGATCTTCATTTTCTCAGAGTCCTGCTCGCGTTGCTAGTGATTACATGAACCATTCTGAACTTCATTCTTTCTGGTCTTTAGATTTTTCTCCTTTACACAGGCTTTAATTAACCATTACGGGCGTAGCCAGCTTCTGTTACGGGCGTATATATTAATAGTAAAATGCTTGCGAGCAATTCAAGATTGTACATTTGATTCTCCCTAGAGTGTAAGGAATATTCAGATTCAAATCACGAGGAGTTGTAACACCCCAACCCTAAATATTCATATTGTAAGGAATATTCAGAATCAAATCACGAGGAGCGCCATGACAATTGTTGTAACACCCCAACCCTAAATAACCTTACATGGCATATATATATTGGTTCATGCATTGCATATGCATTTTCATCATAGATAACTGAAATATTATTTTCTATGTGTGTCCAATAGGTTTAGAGAAAATAAATAAGACTGAAATTTAAAACAAAATTCATGAAACAAAGTAAACTAAGGACTAAAAGGAGAGCAAATCATAAAATAGGACTTAAAGAGATAAATGACATGTATAGGTGACTTTTGCTGTGTATCACACTGCTATCAACATTTTAGCAATTGAACACTTGTAAGAGTGCATGAAAAAAAGAAAGAAATGAAGACATGTGGTATCGACAGTGTTTGCTTCTTTTGTTCCAAAATCACACAAAACTTTGTAAACAATATGGCAATCCCAAGGGGGGTGTAATACCCTGCCCGTTTTGAGTAGATATCTCTATAGCATTTCGATCAAATTCGATTGATCTTTGGATGTTCAAGATGATAATGGGGTGTTTGAAGATGTTTTGGAGCATTTAAGTCTTTAGATGTTGATGGAATTCACTTGAATTGAATGGAAGAAAGGAAGAAATGATGTTGGTGAAAATCAGCCATGAAACGACGTGTAATGGCTGAAACACGCGTTTCTTTGGCCAGCCTGTTACGTGTCATTTGACATGATGTGGTTCGTGAAGAAAAGCTGTAATCTGGTGCGACACGCGTGTCTCGTCCTTTGCATAATTGTTTCAAAAGCCCCAAACCCGATTCCTTTCCGCCTCTCGTCCCATTTTTCACTCAAATCAGCTCCAAACTATTTCCAATCTCTCCTCGATTGATCCTCTTTGATTCCTTATTATCTCTTGAGGTAAGAACACATTTCTAATCTCTCCATTTCATCATTTTCATGGTTGAATAATAGATTTGGGTTTTTGTACGATTTTGAAGTTTAGGTTCAAATTTTCTTGATTCTATCTAAATGGGAGTTGTAGGATGTTATATTATGATGGATTAAGGTTAGAGGAACCTAGATTAGTCTCGGTTTTGAAGGATTTATTGATTTTTTGTGTTTGTTAGGGTTTTGGCCGAGTTTGTGAGATGTTGTGATGATTTGAGTTATTTTCGTAAGATTGTTGATTGATTCATATTTAGGGACATGATTTCAGTTAATGTGGGTGGATGAGAATGTCGGCTTTTGATCGATTCAAGATGTTTTGGTGTAGTTTTCTGTCAAAAGGACTGAAAGTGTAATTTTACATAATTCCAAATCATTTGAGGATCAAATATGATATTTAACATGTTGGGATTAATTTGCAATTTCTAAAAGTTAGAGGACTAATTTGGAATTTCTGACTACTTGGAGGACTATTGGGTAATTTAAGAATATTTTGAGGATTGATTTGTAAATTTTAAAAAGTTTGGGGACTAAAATATAATTTTACATCGTTCGGGCACTAAACTATAATTTTACTTAGATTTAGATTTTTGAGACGAGAGTGATAGATTTTTATTCGCATTAGGATTTTCATTCGTCGTGGGTTGAGACGAACATCTGCATTGATGTATACTCTATAATGTTACAGTTACCGTGTCTGATGTTTGTATAATGAATTCTTTATTCAGTTCGGTTGGACTTTCAAGGTGACCAGTCTTCACTGGTGGACCGTACTTGGGATTATTTGCTCGGCGTCTAGGTGAGTGTGGTAGCACCATCAAACACATAGGTTGTATCCTCTGAACACTGTATATGTTTTTATTGTGTTGACCTAAGTATGAAATTTAGAATAATTAAAGGATATAAAATCCTAAAAATTGGATCTATGTGAAAACCTTTGTTGTGGAGACCTTGATGGTTTTTGAAATAAATATTATGTTTTAATATTTATTATAATTTCAAAAATAACCGTTGTTATGGATTTCAAGGTTTACTTTGTAGAAAATGTTCTTTTTGGATTTAAGAATATTTTCTGAAATAAATGTCAAGTGAAATTTTTTACTAAGTATTTGGTTTGGAATCAAATGTATTTATGTGATAAATATTTTGTCGGGACGTTTGGAATAATTTGGTGAATAAATTATTTGTTCAATATGCCACCTATTTGAATATTTTGAATATATATTTAAAATGTTTTCGGCAAACATTTTGATTTGAGGCACCCCACTCCGATGTTGTATCAATTGCCTAAGTGGCTATACATTGTGTCTGAGTGGCCTATACTTACCTTGGTGGCTATACCATGGTGCCTAAGTGGCTAATCTTCACCTAAGTTGCTATTACCGAGTCCAGTTGACTCGACGTATATTATCTCTGGTCCCACTAAAATAATTTGAAAATTCTTTCTGAAAAATCTTTTGGTATTTCTCTCTGAAAATAGTTGGTAATCATCTATGAAAATATTTTGGTATTTTCTCTGAAATGCTTGGTTTTACTCTTTGAAGATATTCTGAAAAATAAATATGGCTTTCGGAAAATATTTTGAAAAGGAAATATTTTGACTATTTTGGATTTGAGAAATTAAATATTTTATTTTATTTATTTATTTAGTCTGTTTGGGTGACTAATTGTTGGATGCCTTATTTGCAAAGGATTTCGAAATGATTTTCAAAAATATTATTAATATATATGGCGTGTATACGTATATACACTTATATCTGCATGTGATGTTGTTGAACTATTTTCAAAACCCTTTTGAGGAGCATGAGTTACTCTGATGTGTTATCCACTCACTAGGGATTCTTACCCCTTTTCTTCTTTCTAGTTTTTGTTCTACTTCACTTTTCAGGTGATCTTGATAGCGGTCGCTTGATTCTTCCGCCCTCAGTGAGTGCCCTATTGTCCAGGCCGAGTTTCTGTTATGTTAGTTGCTCCACACCGAGTAGTGGGTTATGACTTGTATTTGATAAATAATGTTTAACGGTTTTACTTAAATTACTTATTTAGCATTTTGGGATTATACTTATCTAATAATATTCGGGATATTATTTTTCTAAAACTTATCTTTGTATAAAGTTTTAATATGACTAATAAGCCGGTTAATAACATGAATTTGGTTAGATGTTTCTGTTCTCTGATGCTTGTACGAGATATGTCGGCTTCCATAGACGGTTAGCCTCGTACGCTGGTCGCGACCCGATTTTGGGTCTTGACAATGGGGTGAATTGGATTTCTTTGATAAAGTTAAAACTTTTGTCAAACCTTTTTAGTATTTTTCAAAACAGAAAAACAAAATATGATCCAAGACACAACCACATAAGAATAAAATAGTAATAAATCAAAGTAAAATGTGGTATCAGAGCGTTAAGTTCTTTATTGTCTGAGTCGGTTGCGGAGCTTAGGTATTTTTGATCAAAACAGTCTAATTTGTCTCTGTATATGTCACGACCCAAAGTCGGGCTGTGACCAGTGTACGAGGAGAACCATCTATAAGAGCCAGACCCATCTCGCACAAGCCTCAGAGATCAGGCATCCTACCCAACTTATTTAACAAAACCGTTACCATTTAGAAAGTATAAAACATTAATTACTGAAAACAAATGAATATACAAAATATAAGTTATACAAAATAAATCATAATATCAGTGACTACAGAAATATAGCAAAATTAAGTATAAATCCAAAAGTCAAAATAAGACCCGGTAACCTAATAGCAACTTGATGTGGAGGTCTAACATAAACAAAACGAGCCCGAAACAAGATGGCACTCACTATCAAATGGAATGCCTCACTAGGTCCAAGATGTAGGACGGTTGCCGAATGCCAAAATGTAAACCTGAGAAATAGATAACGGAGAGCAGACAATAATCAGATGGAAAGGGATAAGAATCCCTAGTGAGGAAAAAAACATTCCAGATCGGCTCCAGGCCTCACAAAAACTGTTTTGAAAACATTTCAAAACTACCACATGCGGATATAAGTATATATACACACACACACACACACACACACACACTAATACATAATATTAGTTTCGGAAATTTATTTTCGAAAATGTTGCACCTAAAGCAGACAACATGCAAAAAAAGACGAATATGTATATAAAATACATATATCAAATATGATAAAGCAGAAGTAGATATGAGACCAAAAACAGACATATTGTATAAATGAGTGGGCTCTGCCAATAATCAATCAGAAATAGAGTACGTGCATCTGGCCGGACGCACAACTACCATTAACCCAGGTAATTGGGCCTTGACTGCTCAATGGTACCAAAAACTATGTTTCACCCTACGTAGCATAGGTGTCCCATATATCAGACGTACACACAAGATAAAATCATTTTACATAAAATATTTATAAACCATATATAAATATTTTAAATCTTTCTTTACAGAAACATAGATTTTTCATAAAATAATAATCACGTAATCTAATTTGAGGGCAAGAAGGAGTTATTTGGGTCTAATTTGGGTGAAGAAATGGATAGAAAAGGAAGCAAAGAGGGAAGGGGTCGACTGATTTTTAAAGAGAAGCTACAGAGTGAAATGACGCCATTTTGGCCACTGGTGGGGGAAAAAATGAAACGACACATCATCTGGGCACACATCTGCAACACACGCGTGAACGACAAGCGGAAGGCGAGGACGACGGCACTCTACGACACGTCGTTTGGCGATGGTTTTAGGCACCCACACGAAGGACAAACATGCCCACATGAACGACAATCCTTTTAGCAACAAACAACATACAGCTTGACAACCAACGACAGACGATCAGTCATTCGGTCTCTTTTTTTCAGATTTCATTTTTCAATTTTCCACCATTTTTCACTTAATAAATCATCTCCAAATCACTCATAACCTTCATTAATCACCCAATTAACATCTTAAAAACAAAATTTACCCATCAATCACCAAAACTAAAATTTCAATTTATCCCAAATTTATATAAAAATAATAATAATTACCAAAAATATGGGATATTACATTCTCCCCCTTAAAATAAATTAGCCCTCGAAATTCAAACATACCAAATGAATCTAAAATCAACCGAAATCTCCAAAGCAAAATCCAAATCAGAGCCTCAACTCCTAATCACCAAGCATAACTAACACTCACTAAAACTCGGCTCACTCAGCCAAACGTACACATACGCAAAAATGGTAATGCAAATACAGATACCTTAATGATCACACAGAAAATAGAGATGCTTAATGCAGAGACAGAAACTAACATGCAGGAACTCAGTACAGAGACAGAATCAGATGCAGAGAGAGACATAAGGTAAACGGACTGACCTACAAATCAGCAGAGTTGAACAAATGCGAATATCTACGCCGCATCTCATCCTCAGCCTCGCAAGTGGCCTCCTCGTCCGAATGATGTCGCCAAATCACTTTCACTGAAGTGATGTCTCTGTTACGGAGTCTTTTGACATGTCGGTCAACAATCCACACAATAGCCTTGTCGTACGACAAATCCCATCAGACCTCAATTGTCTTCGGTGACAAAACATAAGACGAGTCTAAAACGTACTTTCTCAAAAGCAATATATGGACTACTGGGTGGACAGAAGCAAACTGATGCGGTAACGCCAACTCATAAGCAACGGCCCCAACACGGCCTATGATCTCAAATAGACCAATGTATCTCGGGCTCATGTTGCCCTTCTTTTTAAACCTCATAACACCCTTCATCGGAGATACATTGAGGAATACATGGTTTTCAAACTCAAACTCCAAATGTTTACATTTTGGATCAGCGTAACTATTCTGGTGACTATGAGCAGTCTGGATCCGCTGCTGGATCAACCTGACTTTCTCAGTAGTCTCCAAAATAAGATCTGGCCTCAACAAATCTCTTTCACTGGCCTCGACCCAACATAATGGAGATCTACACTTCCTACCATACAACGCCTCGTATGGTGCCATCCCGATACTCGAATGATATGAGTTGTTGTATGCAAACTCCACCAAAGGTAAATGGGAATCCCAACTCCCAGCAAAATCCACTATGCATGCTCTCAACATATCTTCCACAGTCTGAATCGTGCACTCAGACTGACCATCGGTTTGCAGATGGAAAGCTGTGTTGAAGTCTAGTTGAATACCCAACTACTCCTGCAATTTATGCCAAAACTGTGAGGTAAACTGAGATCCTCTGTCCGACATTATGGACATCTGCACACCATTCAAACATGTAATTCGATCAATGTATAACCTCGTTCAACGTGTTGCTCCATAAGTCATCTTGGCATGAAGGAAATGACCTGACTTGGTCAATCGATCCACGATGACCCAAATAGAATCATATCCGAAAGATGTCCTCGGTAAACCAACCATAAAATCCATGGTAATGCAGTCCCACTTCCACTCAGGAAGCGGCATCTGCTGTAATAACCCAAAAGGACGTTGATGCAAGGACTTGACCCGCTGACATGTCAAACACCGACTGGCAAACTCCATTATGTCATTCTTCATCCCCGGCCACCAATATGACTCTCGAAGATCCTGATACATCCTGATGTATCCTGAGTGTACAAAATGCATAGAACGGTGCCCCTCAGTCATAACCTCCTAGCGTAAACCACCCGAAGATGGTACGCACAACCTCAGTCCAAACCAAAGGACTCCAGAGTCATCAATACTGAATCCATGCACCTCGGACAACTTGACCCTCTCAATCAATTTTTGAAACTCAAAATCCTCCTTCTCAGCCTCTCTAATCCGGTCCAACAGAATAGGTATCGCCTCAATATGATCAAGCAACACTCCTAAGTCATCAAACTGTAACTCAACCCCAGACTTCATCAGACGCACCACTCAGACACTGCAAGTCATCTCTCGACGGAGATATGACCTAAGCTACCCACTGACTTCCTACTCAGAGTGTTTGCAACTATGTTAGCCTTGCCAGGATGGTAAGATGTGGTCCAATCGTAATCCTTACACAACTCTAACGAATGCCTCTGCCTCAAATTTAGGTCTCGCTGCCCCAATATGTACTTCAGACTCTTATGATTTGTGAAGATCTCAAAAGTCTTTTCGTACAAATAATGCATTCAAATCTTGAGTGAAAACACAACAGCTGCTAACTCCAAATCGTGCGTCGAATAATTTTACTCGTGTCTCTTGAGCTGTCTCGATGCATAGGCAACCACCTTGCCATGTTGCATCAATACATAACCCAAACCAACTCTGGATGCATCATAATAAAGTGCAAACCCTCCAGTATTGATCAAACACTTCTTCAACCTCTGAAAATTGTCCTCACATTTATCAAATCAGACAAATTTGGCTCTTTTTTGCGTCAACTGAGTCATAGGCGCTGCAATGCTCGAGAAATCTTGGATAAACCTCCTATAGTACCCGACCAAACCAAGGAAACTCTGAATCTCTATAGCAGTCTTAGGCCTCTCCCAATGGAGTAAAGCCTCTACCTTCTTGGGATCAACCAAAATACCCTCTCTCGACACCGAGTTTCAGAGAAACGCTACCTGCTCGAGCCAGAACTCATGCTTTGAGAACTTAGCGTAAACATGATGTTCTCCAGAGTCTGTAAGACTGGTCCTTATGCTCCTCTCTACTCCTCTAGTAGATCAATATGTCGTCGATGAAAACAATGACAAAACGATCAAGATATGATCTGAACACCCTGTTCATCAAATCCATAAATGTTGCAGGGGCATTCGTCAAACTAGATGATATCACCAAAAAATCATAGTGACCATATCTAGTTCGAAACGTCGTCTTAGGAATGTCCTCACCTCTAATCCTCAACTGGTGATATCCCGACCTTAATTCGGTCTTAGAGAACCACTGTTCACCCTGCAACTGGTCAAATATATCATCTATCCTCGAAAGTGGATATCGGTTCTTCACTGTCACATTGTTCAACTTGTCAAATAGAGAACCATTGTGCTCGCATCCTTCTTCTTCACAAATAATACTGGAGCTCCCTAAGGTGAAACGCTTGGTTTAGTAAATCTTTTATCTAACAACTCCCTCAACTGAGTCTCTAACTCCTTTAACTCTACTGGTGCCATTCGATACAGTGGGATCAATATTGAATCGGTACTAGGTTGTACCTCAATAGCAAACTCAATCTCCCTCTCCTGTGGAAGTCCCGGTAACTCCTCTAGAAATACGTCAGGAAACTCCTAAACCACCGGTACATCTCCCATTCTCAACTATGATTCCTCAGGCTCGGTGAGCACAAAAGCCAAATATGCCTTACATGCTCGACTGATCATCCTATCATCTCTAACTGCTGACACATAACTCCACACCACAATGTCTTGCTCACCCTGGTAGCAAAACTCGGGCTGACTAGGTAATCAAAAACATACCCTCTTGGCAAAGCAATCAATTGTAGCATGCCAATCAGAAAGCCAATCCATACCCAGAATGACATCGAACTCTCCCACATCTAATAAGATGAGGTCAGTTACTAACTCATGCTCATTAAAGGAAATTACACAACCCTAAACCCAGAATCAATTAGCATCTTGCTCGCCAAAGGTGATGAAACCTATATCAACTTATCCAACTGACACAACACTAACCCAGCATACTCAACAAAAGGTGGGGGTGATGAATGAAATAGATGCACCAGTGTCAAACAATACATATGTTGAAGTACCAGATATAAAAAGCGTACCAGTAACTGCAGCATTGGTGGTCTACGCCTCTTATCTAGTCAGATGGTATACCTGAGCCTGTCCCCAAGAAGCACTTCTTTGTGAGGCCCGTCCATGACCACCACTAGTCGGACTGCCCTGACTACGGCTCCTTGAGCCCCTACTGGCTCCTCTATCAGCATCGGTACTCGCTGCACTTGAACCTCCCACAACGGATTGTCCAGCCTGAGCTCCAGTATCCAGCTTCACAGGACATTCAACTATCTTATGTCCAGCTGCCTGCAGTAGAAACAGGTAGCACACTGTTGGTACATGCCTCCAGACATTTGACCTCCGGTGCCCCCAAATGGCTGGGCCACGTTATGACTCTGAGCACTTTGACTAGGCCTCTGCCATCTAAAAGAATGTCGACGCCTCTGCTCTAAATGAGACCTCTGACCCTGGCCCTACTGGCATCCAAAAGTACCCTCGGTCTTCGCCTTCTTTGACTTTGACTCCCTCGGGTTCCTCTCATCAATATACTTCATACCCCTAGCAGCTTCCACAATTTTTCGAACGGTGTACAGATCCCGAGTTGCCACTATTCTAACAAAAGTGGGACGCAACCTCTCCAAAAATTTCCTAGCCAAGGCCTCTTCATTTTGGCTTGCTGCAGGCGCATACTAATCAGATCCTTGAACTTCTCCTCATATTCTATCACTAACATGTCTGCCTCCTGACGAAAATCAGTGAACTCATTTCCTTCCTATCCCGAATACTACGAGGAAGGACAGACGAAATGAGCTCATTCTTGAATTTGGCCCAAGTGAAATCTCGAGCCTTTAGACTCCTCCACCACCTGACCGCTCGGCCACTCAGAAGGAATGCAGTTATCCTAACCTTGTTGGCATCATCAGTAATGGCTCGAGCCTCAAAATGGTGCTCCACTTGAAGGAAGAAATCTATGGGTCATCTCTCACCCCTCCAAAAAATCTCGGTGCTGAAGCTTCATAAATCTCTGACCCAAAGAGCTCTGGGTGTAACCTCTGGAGTAACTACTTTAGCTCTATCTGTCTGAGGCTGCTGAACCGGTGGCACAACATGTGGATCTCGTACTGCCCTAACTGGCAGATCTGGCTGACCCCCAGCCGTCTGACCCCTCTCCAAATGGTCGAGAACTCGAGTCATCTATTGAACCATCTCTAGCTGAGCGATAAGAAGTTGGAGCTGCTACTGAGTTGCTGGTGCTACGACTTTTGATGCGCCTTGTGAGTTATGCAGACCCACTGTAGACTGAACGGTGGTCTCAGTAGGCACTCGCCTAGGTCTACCACGACCAAGACCACAGACACGATGATCGATCGCTACAGATATAGACAAAAAGGATATATGAAGATGTCAGAATACAAGTGATTGCCATAATACCAAGACAAGTATCAGAAGAATATACAGAAGAAAATCAGGGAGACTCAATCAAAGATACTTAGGCTCCACAACTGACCCAGACAATTCGAAAATCTAATGCTCTGATGCCACCTTTGTCACGACCCAAAGTCGGTCCGTGACTGGTACAATATTCCCTACTATTACAGCCAGACTACTGTAGCATTCTGTCAAGTTTTGGGATGTTAAGGATGTGAGGAATCTTGATTTTTAGGGTTAATTTTAGTTGAAAGAGTCTAGCGTGCGTTCTGCGTGCATTGGAGATTCTAGAGGTATTCTACGTGCGTAGAAGGTGGGTTCTGTGTACATTGATCGACGTTTGAGGTTGGTCGTGGATGTGCCTCAGCATGTCTGTGTGTGTAGAAGAGGTTCTGTGTGTGTTGCATGTTACTGGAGCGTACACTGTGAGTGACAGGGAATACTGTGTACGTTGCACATAGTGGAACGTGCGTAGATCTTGGCCTGGAGGCCGGGTAATCATCAGTTCAGCACGTCTGTGTGCGTTGAGGATGGTACAACCCACGTAGATGTTGTACTATGTGCGTAGCATTAGTACTGTGTATGTAGATGCACGTCTTCTGGAATGTTGTCGGTGCAACGTGGCATGTCAGTTGTGTGAGGCTATAAATACCTTTTAGCCGTTCTTTTTCCGTCAAAACTCACACTTCATCATTAGAAATACTCTCTGAATCATCTCTTTCCATTTCCTTTGTTTATCTTGCTTTTCCTTGATTTCTTTTGGATCTTTAAGGTAAGAATTACTCCTTGATCCTTTCTTTTTCTTGATTTTGATCATGAATCAATTGTTTAGGGTTTTAGCTAAGATTTTTGGATGTTTTTTATTTTTGTGTTTTTGAGGGTTTAAGAGTTGTTTGATGTTAAGTTATGATCATTTGAGGTTGGGATCAACAGATTTTAGCTTCGATTTTGGAAGTTTCGTGGTTATATGATTTGGGTATAATTTGAGCTAGGGTTTGGATTTTCATAGATTTCTGAGTTATTTGGAGTTGGGTTCTGTTATATATTGATGAATATAGGTTAGAGATACCATAATCATGGTTGGTTTGGATGGATTTAATGATTTGTGCCTTGAGGTGTAAATGATCCGAGATTTGGAATATTGATTCCCAATGATCATGATCTGTTTTGGGACAAAGGATGTTAGATTCATGTTTTTAAGGATGCTTAGAGCACTTGAGGGTGTTCAGTTAACTAGGATTAGCTCGGCTGAGAGTTCGGCATATGCATTGCATTGTATTCATGCATCCCATAAGGCCACAATACCATATTTAATGATTCTTATGTTGTGTTTGTTACAAAATCTTATGCTTGTCCACACCAGCAGCCACCCACCAGCAGTCTTTGATTGGATTCCTAGAGCTTCAGACATCCAGGTGAGTGGATGACAACTTCAGACATATAGGTTGTGTCTCGAAATTGTATACGTTTTTTATGTGTTATAACTAAATTGTAAACTTGACTAATCTAAGGATTGGTTAAATATATGAAAAATGGATTATGTGAATAAGTATTTATGGTTTTGTTTTGAAGGAAGTTATATGGGTATATATGTTTTTCACGTGATTTGAAGATGAGATATGCATGGCTTTGATTATGTTTTTGATTGTGGAACACCTTCGCTACGGGGTACGTAGCATTTGGTATACCAATGCATTTGATAGCTAGGTATCATCCCCGATACATGATTGAATTATGGGTCAGTGGCAGAACCCTGGTCATAATATGGTGGGAGAGTGGCATAGAACACACCACGATTTCTATGGTCCCATGATAAGTATATGATGTTTTCAGGAAAATAAATACTATTGATAGTATTTTACCAACGTGCATGTGTTTGCTTTGGGTGCAAACGATTTCAAAATGTTTCTTAGAAACCATACTATATATATAGTGTATACATATGTATACCTATCGTATATAGCATGTGCTAGTTTTCAAATGGTTTTCAAACCAGTCTTTGTGAGGCACGTATGATCCAATCTGGAGTGTTGTCCCTCACTCATTGGGTTTGACCCCTTTATTTTTCTGTGTTGCCTTGTTTCTCTGTTACAGATTGACTGGACTCGGCAGCATTTTGCATCTACGCCCAGTGAGACCTTGACGTTTTTGGTTAGTAGTGCCTTTTGGACATGCTACTTCATGAGTATTAGAGCTCCACATTCGATATGTTGTTGGGTTATAGGGTTCATATTTTGTTTTTATATACTGATATGCGACGTATTTGCTTGTAAATATTATTTTCATATAAATGGATATGATTTTCCTTTAATGTTTTACTGAAAATGTTTTAATAAGAAATGAAAGGGGTAAAGTTTCTGATTCTATGAGGCTTGTGCGAGATGGGTGGGGCTCCCATAGACGGTTTGCCTCTTACGCCGGCCATAGTCTAGAGATGGGCTGTGACAACTGGCGTACGAGAAGAACCTTTTATAAGATCCCGACTCATCTTGCACAAGCCTCAAAGATCAGACATCTTACCTAACTTATTTAATAAAACCGTTATAAAACCATTTAGCAAGTATAAAACATTAAATACTGAAAACAAATGAATATACTAAATATTAGTTATACAAAATAAATCATAATATTAGTGAATACAGAAATATAGCTGTCATGACACAAAATCGGGAAGCTACCGGTGTACAAGGTGAACTGTCTGTGGAAGCCCGACCCATCTATCACAAACCTTGCATATCAGACATTCTAACCAATTTATTCACTTTTAACAGTTATTAAACCAATTATAAATTAATAAAATACTTTCTATTAAAAGTATAAGTATATATAACCCATTATACAAAACAAAATCATAATGTAAAATTTCCAAAAGAAAAAATGTAGCTCAATAACCCAACAACAACCCTGTGTGGAGCTCTAATAAAAAACAAACAAAGTCTGAATCAAAAGGGCACTCATTGTCAAGTGGAACGCCTCACTAGGTACAAGATACCGAACGGTCGCCGATTGCCAAAATAAGAACCTGTGAAAATAAGATAAAGGAAAATAGACAAGAAATAGAGAAAAAGGGGTAAGAATCCCTAGTGAGAAAATGACAC